>APFE030381646.1:0-31053 GCA_000404065.3 Pinus taeda | reverse complement strand
ACAAAAATGACCCCATTTATGGCACTTTATGGATATCATCCACCGTCCATCACATCATCTTTAAGAGAAAATTCTAAGTTTCAAGTAGTGGAAGATCACATCAAGCATCAACAACAAGTTCTCCAACTCTTAAAGGATAACCTCACTTTAGCGCAGAACAGAATGAAACAACAGGCAAATCAACATGACAACGAAAGAATTTGGATGTAGGTGCCTAGGTATTTCTATGACTACAACCATACAAACAAATGTCCCTCAAGCAAGCTAAGAAGGATAATAAATTATCACCCAAAGTATTATGGTCCATACAAGGTGTTACAAAATATTAGTACTATGGCATACAAATTGGAGCTTCCTCCATCTTCCCGAGTGCAACCAATTTTACATGTTTCATGCTTAAAGAAGGTTATAGGTGATGAGCTCTCAGTTCAAACAATATTCCCAGAACTTAACAAGGAAGAAAAAATCATATTGGAACCTGAAGCAATCACAGAAACAAGAAATCGACAACTTACAAAATCGATCAATTTTAGAGTATCTCATCAAGTGGAAGAACTTACCCGTTGAAGATCCTACATGGGAGGATGATAATTTGATACATAAGCATCCAAAACTACTCAAGCGTTGAGGACAACACTTTTTTGAAGGAGAGGGGCATGTTAGGTCCCTATAATACTAGTGTATTCCCTTATTATTATTGTCATTGTAGCCCCTTATTGTTATTGTTGAACCCATGTTGTCCCCATATTGTTATTATTGTGCCCCATAGAAGCATACTATTGTTATTGCTGTACCATTACATTATTATTTTTATGTCGGCTCTGATTATATTGTGACCCCTTAGACTCCTATATATAGAAATGAGGTTTTGTCATTTGAATCATCCAATAATTGTTCATTTGTGTAATGCAAAGGAGGTTGCCCCCTCGAAGAGGCTGATTTTGAAGTCGTTGATCTATATTTTCTTCTATTTTATGAGCTGGTTGCATAATAAAAACCTTCAATAAAGTATGCTTGAAACAAAAAATATGATGTCAAATATTTTGTTTACCTAGTTATGCCAAATAGTTATATAAGGCATAAAATCATGTCAACCATTCATAACTTTAATTAATGGGACCCTACTTGTTTTAGTTTAGTCAAACATAGGGATATCTTTATTTGCAAAAAATTGCAAGCTTTAATAATAGATGAGTCATGTATATATGGATAAACATTCTCCTTGGTTCAAAAGGAACTTCGTTGCTTGGGAGTCAATATGATAGGAGTTGTCTCGTAAGATATAGCAGTAATAAGATTCTTTACTATTCTCATGGATTGACAATGGAGTGGTGGACATTGTCAAAGGAGTGAGTGTTAAGTTTTGAATAGTTTTAGTTGGATCTACACAACAATGGTCAAACTTTTAGTCTTTCCACCAAGAGGGTTTCCAAATTCTCTTTTTGGAATTAGGGAAGGTTTTGCCTTCACATGGAAATTTATCATCTACCCATCATTAAATCAAAGTCTACAATGAAAAGAAATGTGTTTATAATCCAAGGGCTGAGTCCAACACCAACCGTTATATTCCAACACATTGTAGTTACAAAGACCTTTGCTTCGATACACATGAAGACCTACCCTAGTGTAAATAATGAAAACATAACCATTGGTTTTCAAGGAATGTACCCAAAGATTTTTCAAAGACCCATATGTGGATTTTAAGTTAAAGATCCACGTCCATGCAAAAGAATAATATAGTTTGTTATCACTAGAGTTATTTTTACTCGATGGGAAATTTTTGAGTTACAATGTTACTTGAGTCTTTTTTATCCATCTTTTCATTCTCAAAGTTGTAGTCACCTTTTACGTAGACATTTCACACCATTGTGAAAAAACTCAACAAAGATATTGACCTACAACCATGAAACAAGTGAATTCACATATTTTTAATAATAATAACCTTAAACCTCTCAATGGAATAGAGGAACATTTGGACTAAATTTAGGCAATCCATCAAAGCTAATGATAGCTCTTGAACCCGTCTTCTATTGTCCACCATAGAATATTGCAAATATTTCTCTCATGCACTTGTTTGTTTTGTATTTTAATTCAAACCAATAATCCAAATCAAATATATCTACGCATTTTTCCCATAGTATCTTTGCCTAAATACATTGTGAGAAGATATAAGAAGATTTGTCAAAAAATCCTTGCTAGTGTAAATCTCTAGACCCTCACTTGAGAAAGGGAATAAATGTTTTGAAAGGTATCCACAAGGCTCTCACCATGGAGCTTTAATAACCTTGTAGTCAAAGGTTACTTATCTTGTTTATGTCATCAAACCTCCTTTTTCTTCCTAACAAGATTGGAGTGTAAGGCCAAAATTTGTGTAGGCCATTTATTTGTATCTTCATTTAAGTCATGGTTTACTCTAACTCCAAGCTAGCACCCCAAAAAAAACTTAGACTCATACTATAATAAAGGGAAACCAAGATTCATTACCATGTAAAATCTTTTTGGACACAACTCAGCCTTAGTATTGACCAACACAAATGAATCTTAACATTGAATCTATTAAGTAATGAGAGAGATCAAAAAATAATTATTAAGATGTAATTATCTGTATACTCAAAAGACCTTGACTTAAATGGATTTATATTGGTGTGGCTTTTCTTTTTGTAAGCTCACTTTCTATTATTAATTATAATAATATTTACATTGCATATAACAAAAAAGCGCCTTAGAGTGCCTTGGTCGGTGAGTCTGGAAACTAGACCAAAGGCAGAATCTAAGGCTCTAGCATATCACTGCCAAAATCTACAAGATATACATGATATGTCTAATAAAACTAAGCCAAAAATTGGGCTACTTGGTCTTATAAATTGTAATTACATATGAAAAAGGATATAAGTCCTTAGGTTGTAATAAGGCAAAAAAATTGAACATCATCTGCAGTAGAAACAACAAAGCCCATATGCTTAATTCCTTAAGCTCGAGGAGAAGGATTGGCTAGGGGGAGGTGGATCATGGTCTCGCATAAGGATGCCTTCGATGCATTATAAACACTCATCTATGATTTAATAAAGCAAATGTATTTCCTCCATCCATAGGAGGAGGTCATCATGACTCTCATTGCATTCAAACACTTCTTTTCTCAATAGCTCCTTGAGATGCCAATAGAGATCAACAATGAGAAAATATCAATTGTGGCGTTCTCTCCCCATGCCCATATTAAGGATCAAGTTGGCGAAGGACACCAAAACCTAAAAATCTAAAATGTCTTCACATTCATTGGCTACTTCTTGTTCAATGTCCTCAATTTCTTGTTGCACCACCAAGGGAGTGTGTGCTCTATACCTTTCTAAAGCAGCATGTGCTCGAGCTCGAGCTTGAGAATTATTGAGGACATCTTTGCCTCCAGCTACTCGTCTCGCAGGTGTTGTCTAATGAGGCATGATTGATAGATGAATATCACAACAAGATATAAAGTGAGGCTAAGAAATAGACTTGGGGATGAGAGGGTCAAGATGACTGTAAAAAATGGAAAGAATGGAAAGATACCCAAGGGGATTCCATTGGAAGAGGATGTAGGGAGGGTGCAACGCAAGAGGAGAGAATGCTCCACTGAATCCAAATTACATAAAAGCCATGCATGGAACAAAAAGAGCCAACTATTATGATGCATACCTGAAAAACATAGTGTTGGATAATTGAGAGAGTTGACACCTTAGACACTCGTCAAATATCTTGAGGTGAACCAACCATAGCTCCTTTCCCGATTATATTTGATGATGGAAAAATGAAGGGAGGTTGCAAGAGAAACCAATAAGTCCTGAACTTAGATTGTCATAAGACTCTCTAAAGAGGAAAATATTGCGAGAGAGAAAGTGTGAACTGGAGACAAAGCAATGATAAGATGGAAGGAGTGAGACCAGGAGGGCCCTGTCCTTCCACAGACTCAGTGTTATTAAATTGGCAAAAAAGAACTTGATAAACCGAGAAGTTTCCAAACCAAATATGATGCAGATTGAAACATAAAATCACAAAGGTGGAAAACATTCCCTTATTCTTCTTATAACTAGTTGAACTAACCTTGAGATGTGTGGTGCCTTGAATGGTAGCCTTTAAATCCCAAGAGAAGTTCATTATGACTTCAGCACGAGGTGACCCTGTTGAGAAGTGTAACTAGTATCGGTCTTCATAATTATATTTGAGCCATGGTGTTAATGTATTTGTCAAAAGAAAGAAAAGACAATTTATTTATAAGCATGGGTTTCATGTTTCATTTATTTTATTTCTAGGTCAAAAGTATCTATTCAGTGCTCCTAGGGTTTGTAACAACCCTGATGAAAATTCCATGTAAAATATATATATATATATATATATATGGCCACGGTGATGGGACATGTATTCCAAACTGAATGATGGGGTAAACATCCTAGTGGTGTTGATTCAATTTATTATGGCGAAGGAAATTGGCAAAGGCAATGGCTAAGACTTTAGAAAGGTAAAACACTACTTTTGGCACATTTATTTATGAAAATAAAGGAAACTAAGAGAAAAGGAAGGTGAAAGGTCACAAGTTGTACGTGAGGAGGAAAAGGAAGGAAAATAATGGAAAATGAAGAAAATGGAGGTGTCATTCATAAAAAGGCTTCTCAGGATCAGTTGGCAAGCTCTTGGCTCAGGCGTCATCAGTTGGTAACCTTTTGTCAATTTAGTTTTGGAGCTCTCTCATTATTCTCTCTCTTTCATACTCTTGGAGACTTAGAGTTTTCTTGGAGCACTATTGGAGGGTGTGGCATACTTGGATTCTTGAAGAAAGTAGGAAAAGGAAGAGCAGGAAAGCATAAGAAGGCATTGGGATCAACAACTACATCAGATTTGCTTTCAGGTACCGAGTTGCATGTATGATTTCTTCACTAGTTTTGGCATGCGTGGCATATGCATGTGGATTCTTGGTCATGATCTGTCATTGGCATGAAGGATTGTCTAGATTGATAGTGGATTACCTAGCCTTTCCATTTCCCGGATAGCCATGGTGATTGTCGGTTTACTTTCATTGTTTATTATTGGTTGGTTCTCATGTTTCCTTAGCTTGGGTTGAGTTATTAGTTCCTAGAAGCCCTAGTTGGAAAAACGCTCTGGAAGCCCTGTAACAGCTTGGGTTGAGTTACTAGTCCTGGAGGCCTTGGTTGGACAAACACTCTAGAAGCCCTTGGTGGGTTGAGTTACTAGTCCTTGAAGCACTGGTTGGACAAACACTCTAGCAGCCCTGTATAAGTTATGGGTTGAGTTACTAGTCCTGGAAGCCTTGGTTGGAACAAACACTCTAGAAGCCCTAGAAGGCTTGGATGGAGACCAATCTGATGATGGTTTTGTGATGTCCAACCATGAGGTGGAATCACTGTTTGATGGGTTGACGTGGATGGTCTTTGGAAGCCCTGAAAGAGTTTTGATTGATGTGTTCTATGAGATCCCACATTCATGCTTGGAATATGGCATGGGGGTGAATGGCTGAAGAGAGATTTCGCTCAGCTATTCTATGGTCAGGTGGAACGTGGAAGTCCCATCCCAGGTTTGTATTTTGCATCATTAGTGAAAGGTTATTTCTCCTTGTATTTCTATGAGTATTTTGAGAGATTATGTGGTCTAAATGGTTATACTTTCATTAGTATTTATGCTGCTATTACATTGGTTATGTATGTGTTTTATGACAACAACTATATATGGGTTTCATCATGTTTTTACTTGTAATTGAATGGTCAATGTATATATGGCCTAATGGATGGAGTGGCAGTTGATGTGTTGAGGCATCAATGGTTCTTAGCTATTCTCAGCTAAGTATGAGACCCCTATGCTTAGATCTGTTATTTACACCTAAGTATTTGTTTTAGGACTATCATTTCCATGTTATTTTACTGTTCTGAAGAGCTAGTTCAATTATGGGTAGTGACCTAGGCTCTAGGCCTGAAAAAGTGGCTCAAATCTCGGGGATGCTGGTATAACGCTGGCTAAATGAGTCTCTGGACACTGGTAGGCAAGCCTGTGAGAGCGACTCTAGGTTTTTGGACGCTGGTAGTCAAGCTCATGAGAGTGACTCTAGGTTTCTAGACATTGTCATGCCTATAGCATGAGAGCAACTGAGGCTTAATTTGTCAAAATTTCAGTGGGACATAAGCGCAAGTTGTGTAAAGTGTTGGATTGGTTCTGGAGGGTCTTGAAGCTGATGTTGAATGTCTGTATGATGTGTTTCTGTTGGTTCCACTTCCTTAACGTGACTTAGGAGATTAAATCATATCATAGTGGCCTCTCGTCACATGTTTACCCTGGTTGGTTGATTGCTTGGGTAGATGTTGGAGGAGGGTGTTACAGAGTGGTATTAGAGCATGGTTCACCCCTCAGACTGGATGAGCTATGTGTTGGTCATGCATGCATGTCAGTTGCATGTGTAACTCTCACACTTGCATTCCATGTGCTTGTTGCATTTGCATGATGTTGTTCATGGTGGTAGTGATGTCATCATGTGAAATTTGAGGTTTTTATTATGGAATGCAACGTCGTGAGTGTATGGCTAGTTACATGTCGACTTATGTCACTTACATGTATTGTTGTAAAATGTTTGGTTACAATCTTGCATGTCTGGTTACATTCTTGTATGCTTGGTTGCGTGTATCATTCTTGTAGGTTTGATTTCATTTATCGTTCATTTATGCTTGATCATATGTGCTTATGCATATGTGTAGTTGGTTACGTATTGCTTATGAATGTTCATGTTTGCATGTGGTCAAATTTACAGTTATGTAGTGGTTGTTGTCATGCATGAGGTCATGGTGTGTGTTGTTGTTAAGGTTATGCATTGATGACTGGACTCTAGCTAGAATGATGTGTATATGGTTTTGTACTCATGTGTTATATGTCTATATGCAGTTGTTATGCATGCATGGTCTTGATTATAGTTATGCATGAAATGTAGGTCAAACATGCCTTGTGAAGTCACAGTATGCAATTTAAGTTATCATGATGCTATTGGTATGTTAGGATGCTAATGTGTTGGCTGAGATAGAGCAAGAGATGCAGATCATCAGAGTGAGCTTGCAGCATTTTACCTCAAGGCAAGAGCATGTCGGCATACAGGTGTGTATGTTGGTTGTTCAGATATGTAGGTTAAGGTTTGTTATGTGCATTATGGTTATGTGTATGTCATTCATTCTATTGATGTTATAGTTACATACATGATAGATGATGGTAGTCAAGGATGATAGTAACCTGTGGTTGGATGCATTTCTATCGTTGATTGTTTTATGTTATATAACTTGATGATTAAGTTATATGTTGTTGATGGGCATGCTATATGGCTTATGGTTATTATATGCTAGTAACTTGATGTTTGGGGTTATTTCATTAATGTTGATTTGGAGTAGCATCAGATGTTCTCTAGGCCTCAAATTTTGCAGGGAGGCTTAGGCACAAGAATTCCAAAGAACCCAAAAAGCGTTTTGGGAAATTCCACCGAGAGATAATTTTATTAAAATAATTAATATTTTTAATGGAGTTCCTAAGTCTAAACTTAGGAAAATTAAAATATTAATGGGTATTAATCTAATTGTGGGTGTAACTTCTAGAAGAAGACGAAGATCAAGCCAAAACAATATGAGCCTTGGATTATGATTTAATCTAGGTCGTTGGTTTTCCAACATGAAGATATAAGAAGGGGCTTGAGGGTCATCTTGAAGACACACAGAGAGATTGAGGAAATCGATTTTTTGAAGGGAGAGGTTCCAAGGAGGAAAAATCGATTGAAGAGATCTCTTGCAGTTGAGGGGTAGGGATAATAGCTTCCAGAGAGAGATATTCTTAGACGAAGATATATCAACAAAGAGAGGTAGAGAGTGATCCAGTAGCCTTGATGTAGAGGTTGATGTAGGGCCAGAAGGGCCACGCAGAAGCAACACAAAGGGAGAGAGAAAGTCGAAAATTAGAGCAGAGGGTCAGTTTCAGCAGCCGGAAGTCGGGGTGTGAGACTGGGAGGGTGATGTTGTGCCTGAGAGGGTTGATGCTAGGACATCGTAGAGGCAGCACAAGGCCTGCCAGGGGCACCTCATCCAGCAGCCGGAACAACCGAGACTTTTTCTCAGTGATTGTGTGAGGTAAAAATCACAAAGCTTCTACCAATATTTCTCTCTATAACTGAATAACCCTGTGAGGTATTCATTGATGTATTCATAATTTTCTATTGCTTAATAATAATAAACCCTTAGAGTCGCTGCACCGATTTTCCCACATTAGGTTTTTCCATAGAATTTTGTCCATAAATAACTGTGTCCTATGTGTTTCTATTTTCCTTGCTCAATTTCTATGTTTCAGAATCATATTTAATTGTCATATGATACTTCAATAATTTACTTTGATGTTTCAAGAGGAAATCTAAAATAAGCTTGTAATGTAATTTACAATCTAGGTGAAGTAGATTCAGTTGGTTGTAGTAGGATTCCTGAGATTGTTAGATATAGGATTTTTCACATGGTATCATAGTAGTTGTTGTGAAACATGGAAGAGCAGATCTAGCACTGAAGCAAGGGCCAACTTACTGCAGCAAGTAGCAGTTCAAATCCCTTAAGGGATTGCGTAGTTCTAGCTAGGAGGGCTATATTTTCGTGGGTGTCTCTCTCAGAGTGAGCCGACAAAGAGGTAAGACCGTCAGATCAAGAATTTTCTGAGGTAGAGGAAGCTACACAGAGCTAGAGGGATGCAGTTTTCTGCAAGATGAGTGTTGGGTAGAAAAATCGTCAGAAGGAGGAAGCAGAGCGCATAGTGAGGAATACTTCCTCAGTGATTCCTTGCCGAGGAAATCAATATTTCTCATTTGTTGACCAACATAGGAGAATAAGACTTACCAGCTCCATCAAGGTGTGCGTAAGTCAACTTAGGAGCTACGCCGTAGGGAGAAAGAGGGAGTTGTTCGACATTTTTCGAAGGATATGGCAACTAGTGGCTTGACGGATCAGGTCAGGTTGGACGAAGCTTCCAACTATGCCATCTGGAAGGCTAGAATGTCCTTCCTTCTAGATGAGCATGCCCTCAAGATGTATGTTGATAGTGTGGTAACTATCCTTGACGATGCAGATCCACTGAAAAGGTATAGAGTTGAGATGGCTAAGGTGAAAAGGATGATCCTGGATGGGTTCAAGGATCACGTGGAATTTCACATTGCTAGCAAAGGGACTACTAAAGAGATGTGGGATGCCTTGGCCACATTTTATCAAGGATCTTTCGAGCTGCGGAAAATGTACTTGGAGTAGAAGCTGAGATCTGCTAAGATGCAAAAGGGAGAATGTGTGGATCCATTCCTCACGAAACTGAAGGAGACCTGTGATGAGTTGTCCGTTGTAGGGCACACACCTCAGGAATCAGAGTTAGTGAGCTTGGCTCTAAATTCAGTCTTAGATTAATGACAACTCTTTGTCCAGAGTATCCTGGGTAGCGCAACATTGCCAAATTGGGACGAGATATGGGCAGCTCTGAAACACAAAGAGCTGAGGAGAGATCTAGTCAAGTGTAAACTTGACGGAAGCAATAGTAGCAGTGGGTCATAGCCCAAAGTAGAGGAGGAGGATAATGCAACCCTTGCATCGAATGGAAAACAGGGGCAACAAAGATGAAAGAAGGATGTCTCTAAGGTGAAATGCTTCAGATGTGGCGATATGGGCCACTATGCATCCCAGTTTCCTTTAAAGAAAAAGGACAAGGATGAGAAGCATGATCCTAAGGTTGTAGCTGCAAATATTGAACAAGAGGAGGAGTTCGCCATGACAACCAAGATACCTCCAGGAGGGAGGTGGGCTGATAAAGAACTGTAGTTCAATAGAGTTACAGATGGGCAAGATCCTTGAGGAGCCCACCTCTTGGATCATCACCTTGCTATGGGAGCCCATGATCATTAGTAGCGAGATGGTGGAGTTTCAATTGGTGCCATGGAGTGTTGATTCGACAGATGCAGTAGTTAATAACGCAAGAGCATGACCAGCGTAGAGTAGAGAGACAACAACGTATGGAGGTACATGTCTAGTCAATTTAATGTCTTAAATTGCTCTACATAAATTATCAATCCGGGTATCGTAAACTGATGAAGTGTGGTGCACCATATGTGCTTAGTTAACCTTTTTTCTTACTTCGTTGTTTTATAGTTTTATGTTGTTTTGGGGTTTTTGTTCTTGTTGGGCTCCTAAAGTGTTTAATGCAAATGGAAATCCTAGTCTAAGATTTTAAGAATACTTTTAAAGATCAAGTAGGGATGTAGAATTGAAGACAAGGTTTATGCCTCTTATGGTAATTTCCAAACTTAGCACTTCAAAGATCTCAAAACATGCTATCTATAAAATCAGAACTTTGAACAGAAGTGTAAACATGCAACTACATAAATCAAGATAAAGATGAAGTACTGAAAATGAGGTTACTATCTCTGCTGTCCATCTAATCACAGAATTGAAATCTAATAAACTACTGCACTCAAAACCAAAAAGTAAAGAAACTGAAAACTAGTCACTGATTTCACCCATAATCCAATATTTCATCAATTAACTTTTAAAACGGGGTTACGATAAAGATACCAGAAATATCGTCATATGGTATGAAAGAATGACATTTAAACTTATCTACTTGCAAACTAATGAAAGCAAAATCAATTACTTCATCTACAATCCAATCGCTCACCAATTAACTTCTAAAACGGGGTTAAGCTAAAGGCACTGGAGATATCGTCATGTAGCATAAAGAACTGATGTCTAAACTATCTACTTGCAGGCTAATCAAAGCAAAATCAAATTACTTCACTTACAATCCAATAGCTCACCAATTAACTTCTAAAACGGGGTTAAGCTAAAGGCACCAGAGATATCGTTATGTAGCATGAAGAACTGATATCTAAACTATCTAAAAGTAGTAAACAAATCTCACTAAAATGAAAGCATAACAACTAGAATTAAAAACTAAAGTTCAACAGAGGAAGCAAGTTTCAGATCACCACTTGATGCAAAAATTACATTAAAAAGCTCGAGCAAAAACTAATAAGCAAATACAAGAACATGTAAAGAAAAACTAATTTACAATCAACCGGTTGAACACACTTGCATGAATTAAAATTGCATGAATGGAAAATCTAAACTATCAAACTTGAAAGCAATAAAATGACATACATGAATGAAATCAAAGCAAAATTACAAAATAAAATATACTCTACCTTACAGTGTAATATGCTCTATGACATCTACTTCACATCTCCTTCCATATTGAGAACATCAAAGCTTTATTCAAACTCTTCAAAATTACAAAGTACAACAAAGCTCTCCAAAGCTTTCTAAAGCCATCAAGGAAGAACTACAAACTCTAAGCTAAAGAACTAAAAAGCCAAGCTAACAAATGAAGGAGAGAGATCTCCTATTTATACAAAAAGATGAGAAGCCATCTTATTAATGAGAGTTCATGAATCTCTCCCTCTACCTCTAGAGTCCTAATCAAAATAGGAACTGATAAGGCACATGTATTCTTAGAGTTTCAATACAATTAGGAGATGTGACACATATCCTCATGATCCCATGATTCTGTTCACTCAAATTCGAATTTGGCCTTAGAGTGCCACATAAAGGTCTTCTAGAAGCCTCCTTTTGACCTACACATGTCAACAATCTCAACCCACTTGTTAGGTATAAGCATATGCACATTATTTTCTAATTTTTAACCACAAATTCACTTAAAAAGGCTAAGAATTAATAAAGTTTGGAAAAACATAAATGTGGCCCAATGATAATGAAAGTGGAATGAATGTAGTGACATAATAATGAAATGGAGGTGATATAATAGACATAATAGTGAAAGCGTAATGGAAATGAATGACATTTTCAAGACCCAACAAACCCCTCAACTGAAGCTATTGCATGTCCTCATGCAATATATATTACATTAATTCTTTCATGCAATATATATTACATTAATTATTTTGACCCTTGAGCCTTGGCTTAACTTTGCATGATATCATTTGATAACTTCATACTTTTGCAAAGTGTTTTTCTTGAATTGCAACATGGTTGGTTCTTGTGTGACAACCATATTTTGTTGTTGCATTCTATTTTGATCTTTGAACTTTGCATAATGATATTTTGATTATTGTTGCAAAGTATATCTTTATTGGATTGCATGATGGTTGGTTCTTGTGTGACAACCACGCTTTTGTTTGTATCCAATTTATTCTTTAAGCACTTTTTCAAAAGCCATTGTATGCTCATAATAGCAATGTAATAATTAATATATGTTGGAAGTATGTGAGCTCTTGAATATGTTATGGACATGGAAAGATATGAATATGAATGTATTTTCCCCCCCAACTGATGGTATTGACAATTTTATGAAATGAGGAAGAAAAATGTTTTTCCAACAATTATCAGTCTAGATTTTTATGGAATTATATGGTCAAAAGTTAGAAAATGACGTACCTTCACTTACCCTTTGGAATGGATGAGTTGTATGTGTGGTGGCTGAAAAATTCTGATCATATTCTTCTTCAAGTGGCTGAACAAGAGGAGTCATGGATAGAGAGATAAGATGACTTTTATTGCTTCTACTAAAACTTGCTGAATCTGCTCCAAAATGCTGAAAATAATAGTCTTCATGTCTTCAAAACTTGTTGGCACAATTCCTACTATGTGAAAAGATGTTTTGATGTCGAACATAGCAGGAAATTGTTGACTTAGTAGCCATTAATGGATGCCACTAGTCAACACGAGAACTCTCACCATTGATGACAATGAGAGTCAAGATGCCCAAACACATCTTGCTAGGTACAAATAGTTTTGCCGATGTCGAGTCACCTAGAAGATCTGATGAACAAGGCACATTAATGTATTCCCATTGTTTTTCAGCATGAGGACTTACCATTAAGGCATGCAAGCCTCAAGGTGTTTTTACAACGAACTTAGACTCAAAGGCCTATGGACTCAATAATTTGCTTTGAAGCAGGGCTTATTTGCGAAATGAAAATGACAGGAAATGAAAGATGAAAATGGAAGATGGCAATGGAGAGCAGAAATGGCAATGGGCAATAAGCATGTGAATGAGCCTCTTGCTTTTATTTGTGGGTTATGAATGGACAAAAAGAGATGGAAAGTGTATGTGAATGTAAATGGAAAATATGAAGTGAAATGAGGTGAATGGTTTATTATGAGGTATGGATGTGATGGAGACAATGGTATCTGAAAGTTTCAAGTATTTGGATCTAATTTTGCATTAGCATATTTCCTCTTTGTTGTTGATCATCCTCTTATGAAACAAATTGATCTCTTAGAGAGACACCATTCACTTGTAGTCATTTGTCCTTCTTTCTGGAACCTGCAAAAAAAAACTAATACCTCTTCTGCAATGGAATGTAAGATTATCAAAGGAGAGAGATGGCCAATCTCTCTAGTTATGATATTTACACACAAAACTAAGAATTTGTATTAATGAAACAAGTTTTCAAAGGAAAAATCAAAAGAATTTATACCTATTTTGGAATTAGTGCCTCAAGTTGATGTTGCTACTTTTCAGCAATTTATTTCAATATTTACCATTTCAAACTCTAATGATGGATTTCTCATTGTGTAGATCTTGTTGAGATCTTTCCAATGATACCTGAATCATCAAAATCTGATTTCGCATGAGAAAGTTAGGCTGATTTGAACAATGAGGTTTTTCAGCGGCGGAATTGGACTTTAGTTGTGAAACGTGCACAGTTTTTGTAGCTAAAAATCTTGAATAAAGAGTTAGCCATTCATCTTTCATCATCAATCCAAAATTAATCAATACCTTCAGAAAAGTGAGAAAATAACTTATTCATTTCATTGATTCAATTTATTTATTTATTTTTTTAAGAGGGAAAAAAAATTGTCATAAAACTAGCTTACAGTGCTTTAAAGATGGTCAACAGCCTATACCTACCAACTAAAATTAATTTATGATTCCTAAAAACTAAATCAACTCAACAACTGTATAAGGTTATAAACCTTTATACATCTTGAATTTCACATCCCATTGTTTACTTCACTCAACTTGCAAACCACATGAAATAGAATTCAAAGAAGTGCATATAGGTGGATCTGGAGATTATTTCTGACTTAACAAAAAAATGTTTTAGATCAGCATTAACAATTACCTAGGAAGCTGCTCGTCTACACAACTCTGCACAAAACTCATTTTTGGAACTAACTGAGAGTGATCTAGGCCTGTTTGTGATGTTCTCTTCGTTCATCTAATTGATACAGATGTACCCTTTATCAATCCAGATAACCAGTCCATGTAAGTGAAAGTTGATGAGCAATTTCCAGGCTTCAATTGATGATGATAGTCATGGAAATCAACTTCTCCATACAACAGGAATAGTTTTGAAATCCTCCAAGGAAATCAGCTCCTCTACAGTTTCCAACACTCGCAAACTCACCATATACAGAGTTTACAGTCATAATATACAAAGTTGCAAGAGATTCAACAAAATTGACCATGACATCCACAAAGTATGAGTTAAAAATGGAAGGCATTAAGTCGGGAGCAATACAAACACAGCCGGACCTGATCCAATCTCTGCAACGTGTAAATAATTCAAGAGAAGAGTCATGTGATTTTTGGATACGTAATGTAATCAGCCGTTAAAACAAATCAGTTTTGAAGAGTCGTAGTCGATTGGGATACGTCTTGCTGTTAAACAGGTGTGTGATGTAGTATGAGTTTATTAAAGACGAGAGGCATGTAATCAGGATTTGAATGCCACCGCACAATTGATTCCCAGATCGGAATTCCCTTTTCCAAGCACACTGAATTAAATCAACAACCTATTGATTAATTCAAATATGTTTTTCTTCACGTGGCATGCAAAAAGAGGCTTCAGAGAATCGAGAAATTCTTCCAAACCGCCACGAATTTCTTAAAACTGTATTTAGGTTATCTAATTGACCCTATCCCCGAAAAAACCCATGTTTTATTTTTTCTTAATTTGTTTTAATTTGGCTGAATCATGCAGTTAAAGTTTGACGTTTTTATTGTTCTGCGTTTTTGTGAATTACGTCTCCTGTAAAATCAATTTCGAATTTTTTAGATGCGCAGGCTAACTTCCCTTGTTTCAGTATCTTCTTCGATTTCTTTAGCAAAAATCTGCCTTCCTACTCTTCCTCTTTACCATGATGCCCTTCCTATTCTCTCCATTGCTCTTCATATTCATTGTGTCCTGTAAAACCGCTCCCCCCTCGACTAGTCAAGGCAGCTATAGCTAATATAAGAAGCAAAATCACACAATGGTGCGTCATCTTCGAACTAAGATGGAAAGATTTAATTCAATTCCAGCTGATATAATTCAAGACAGACCGGACGGGAGTGCTTTGAACCATGGTGGCTATGCGCATACATATTTTCAGATTTTGATGTTGGGAGGTTTCAAAAATTTCTGCCACATAAATTGGATGTTGCATACATTATTTTGAAAGCCACACAAGAGGGTTTTTTTTTTTTTTTTTTTTTTTTTTTTTTTTTTTTTTTTTTTTTTTTTTTTTTTTTTTTTTTTTTTTTTTTTTTCAATTGGACTCATCTTATTTCCCTTAATGAACACACAACAGTCCTATGCCAATTCGATCTGTTGAATTTGCACAATTGATTTTTTTTTTTTTTTTTTAAATGTTCTTGCAGGTTTGTTTCAAGGCCAAAGATTCAAACAGGAATGCAGGTTTTCTATTGAGGCTATAGTGGAAACTAGGATTGGAGATAGCCATTTTATTTGTTTATTTTTTTTTATTTGTTTATTTTTTGCATTTGTGAAATTTTATAAGAATGATTAATGATTTTCAATTTCAGGCAGCAAAGACTTCAAGGAAAATATGCTAAAAACAGGACTTTGACTGAGAACTTAAGCTGATTTTTTATCGATCTGAGCTGGGTGATTAGGATAGAATCCATGTCGAGACAATTATGAAGATGCCCATGTGGGCGGTTTCTTCATTGGATGCTTTTA
The DNA here is from genome assembly GCA_000404065.3 of Pinus taeda. Taxonomy (NCBI): domain Eukaryota; kingdom Viridiplantae; phylum Streptophyta; class Pinopsida; order Pinales; family Pinaceae; genus Pinus; species Pinus taeda. The sequence goes on along the minus strand of APFE030381646.1, from coordinate 15,047 downwards.
ACCTGCTAAACCTTGGAATTATCTGCGCAATTCACAGTTAGCTGCGAAATCAAGTTGCATTCCGCAACTAATTTGTAGAATCTTATTAAAACAGGACACAGTGTTTTGAGGACCACTACAAACCATAACCAGTCAATCTTGGATAGTTGAACCTATCAAAGCAGTTGGGTTTCATTTTTTTTTTTTTATTGAATCAAATGAAATGATGAATTTTATTTTGTCCCCTTTTTTTTTTTTAACATAACAATTCTTTTTCTGATCCTCTAGATCACACAAAGTGCAGGAGGAGAGCATACTCATGAAATTATTAATTATTTTTTCTTAGACGTAAGAAATAAGGTCTCCTAATTACACTTCCTCGGCAACGACGCCAAAATGTATAGTCAATTTAACGTCTTAAATTGCTCTACATAAATTATCAGTCTGGGTATCGTAAAATGATGAAGTGTGGTGCACCATATGTGCTTAGTTAACCTTTTTTCTTACTTCGTTGTTTTATAGTTTTATGTTGTTTTGGGTTTTTGTTCTTGTTGGTCTCCTAAAGTGTTTAATGCAAATGGAAATCCTAGTTTAAGGTTTTAAGAATACTTTTAAAGATCAAGTAGGGATGTAGAATTGAAGACAAAGTTTATGCCTCTTATGGTAATTTCCAAACTTAGCACTTCAAAGATCTCAAAACATGCTATCTATAAAATCAGAACTTTGAACAAAAGTGTAAACATGCAGCTACATAAATCAAGCTAAAGATGAAGTACTGAAAATGAGGTTACTATCTCTGCTGTCCATCTAATTACGAAATTGAAATCTAATAAACTACTGCACTCAAAACCAAAAAGTAAAGAAACTGAAAGCTAGTCACTGATTTCACCCATAATCCAATATTTCGTCAGTTAACTTCTAAAATGGGGTTAAGCTAAAGACACCAGAAATATCGTCATATGGCATGAAAGAATGACATTTAAACTTATCTACTTGCAGACTAATGAAAGCAAAATCAATTACTTCACCTACAATCCAATAACTCGCCAATTAACTTCTAAAATGGGGTTAAGCTAAAGGCACTGGAGATATCGTCATGTAGCATAAAGAACTGATGTCTAAACTATCTACTTGCAGGCTAATCAAAGCAAAATCAAATTACTTTACCTACAATCCAATAGCTCGCCAATTAACTTCTAAAACGGGGCTAAGCTAAAGGCGCCAGAGATATCGTCATGTAGCATGAAGAATTGATATCTAAACTATCTAAAAGCAGTAAACAAATATCACTAAAATGAAAGCATAACAACTGGAATTAAAAACTAAAGTTCAGCAGAGGAAGCAAGTCTTAGATCACCACTTGATGCAAAAACTACATTAAAAAGCTCAAGCAAAAACTAATAAGCAAATACAAGAACATGTAAAGAAAAACTAATTTACAATCAACAGGTTGAACACACTTGCATGAATTAAAATTGCATGAATGGAAAATCTAAACTATCAAACTTGAAAGCAATAAAATGACATACATGAATGAAATCAAAGCAAAACTACAAAATAAAATCTACTCTACCTTACATTCTAATATGCTCCATGACATCTACTTCACATCTCCTTCCATGTTGAGAACATCAAAGCTTTATTCAAATTCTTCAAAATTACAAAGTACAACAAAGCTCTCCAAAGTTTTCCAAAGCCATCGAGGAAGAACTACAAACTCTAAGCTAAAGAACTAAAAATCCAAGCTAACAAATGAAGGAGAGAGATCTCCTATTTATACAAAAAGATGAGAAGCCATCTCATTAATGAGAGTCCATGAATTTCTCCCTTTACCTCTAGAGTCCTAATCAAAATAGTAACTGATAAGACACATGTCTTCTTAGAGTTTCAATACAATTAAAAGATGTGATACATATCCTCATGATCCCATGATTTCTCTCTACTCAAATTCGAATTTGGCCTTAGAGTGCCACATAAAGGTCTTCTAGAAGCCTCCTTTTGACCTACACATGTCAACAATCTCAATCCACTTATTAAGTATAAGCATATGCACATTATTTTCTAATGTTTAACCACAAATTCACTTAAAAAGGCTAAGAATTAATAAAGTTTGGAAAAACATAAATGTGGTCCAACGATAATGAAAGTGGGATGAATGTAGTGACATAGTAGTGAAATGGAGGTGATATAGTGGACATAATAGTGAAAGTGTAATGGAAATGAATGACATTTTCAAGACCCAACAGTACAGTGTAGAGCCTCAACAACACAATGGCTTCAGAGGATAGCGTGGGACTAGCATCAATCAAGATTTTAGCACTGAGGTGTATCCATTGGATACTTGTCCAGTTTTGGGTGTTTTCAGTTGCTTCTCTTAGCAACTAAGTTGCAGTATAGATGCAGTGTTAGTAGTGGCAATGCTAGCAGCATAACAGATGCAACGTTTGAGAGGGAGTTGTAGTACATATGTAGCATTGGCAGTGGCAGTGTCATAGGGAGTAGTACATATACAGTAGCAGTGCAGTAGTTAGCAGATATCATGTCAGATATCAATAGTGTAGAGGACGATGCTTCACAGTCTGAGAAGTATGCGACATAGTATATTGCTAAGGCACATTCCTCACTAAAAGGGAGTGTTGATTTGGGGTAGCATCACATGTGCTCTAGGCCTCAAATTTTGCAGGGAGGCTTAGGCACATGTATTCCAAAGAACCCATAAAGTGTTTTGGGAAATTCCATCGAGAGACAATTTTATTAAAATAATTAATATTTTTAATGGAGTTCCTAAGTCTAAACTAAGGAAAATTGAAATATTATTGGGTATTAAACTAATTGTGGGTGTAACTTCTAAAAGAAGATGAATATCAAGCCAAAACGATCTGAGTCTTTGATTATGATTTAATCTAGGTTGTTGGTTGTCCAACAAGAAGATATAAGAAGGGGCTTGAGGGTCATTTGGAAGACACGCAGAGAGATTGAGGAAAATGATTTTCTGAAGTGAGAAGTTCTCAAGAGAAAAAATCAATTGAAGAGATCTCTTTCAATTGAGGTGCAGGGATAGAAGCTTCCAGAGTGAGAGATTCTTAGTCCAATATACATCAGCAGGGAGAGGTAGAGAGTGATCCAGTAGCCTTGACGCAGAGGCTGATGCAGGGTTAGAAGGGCCACGTAGAAGTAGCGCATAGGGAGAGAGATAAAGTCGAAAATCAGAGCAGAGGGTCAGTTTTAGCAGCTAGAAGCCAAGGTGTGAGATCGGGAGGTTGAGAGCAGTGAATCTGGGCTATTGATTGATTCCCCAGTTGGGTGACATTGTGGCTGGGACGGTTGATGTTGGGACAACATAGAGGCAACACAGAGCCTGCCAGGGGCACCTCATCTAGCAGCTAGAACATCGAGTACTTTTTGTCAGTGATTGTATGAGGTAAAACTCACAAAGCTTCTGCTAGTATTTCTCTCTGTAACTGAATAACCTTGTGAGGTATTAAGTGATGTATTCAGAATTTGCTACTGCTTAATAATAAACTCTTAAAGTCGTTACACCCGTTTTCCCACATTGGGTTTTTCCGAGGACTTTTGTCCAAAAATCACTATGTCCTATGTGTTTCTATTTTCCTTGCTTAGTTTCTATGTTTCATAATCATATTTAATTGGTGTAGGCTGCTTCACTAATTTACTTCAATGTTTCAAGAAGAAACCTGAAATAAGCTTGTAATGTAATTTATAATCTATGTGAAGTAGATTCAGTTGGTTGTAGTAAGATTCCTGGGATTGTTAGATCTAGGAATTGCATGAGCATGCTATGATCGGTATGATGGTTTTAAGGCAGGGATATGCCTTGGTTCTTTTATATTCCAATGTGAAGAAGCCTTGCCAAAGGATGGACTGCCCGGAATGGGGGTACCAACGGAACTTGGGAGGGGAGTGACTGCACAGAAGGGGTGACCAGATTTCCCGACGGATTGTGTAGCAGAGAAAGGAAGGTCGTGGATATGTTTGTTTTGGTCATTAGCATTGCTAGATGGAATCAGATGCACATTGGGAGTGCGCCCTGGAACAATTAGCATGTAACTTTTCACCGAGACGACAAATGGCGTTCGATTGTAGAGCTAGACATTGGATGCAGATTTGAGTTTGTAGTGGATTCTGGATTTCCTGGGAAGGAAGTGAATCCTAGTATTACTTTGAGGGTGGAGGTGTGAGCCTCTAGATTCCCTTGTTGCGGATGTAGGCATCATATCCTTTTATTTACTAGTTGAGAAAATGTGCATATGTGTGTGTATTATTGTAAATATTATATTGAGCTAGATTTATAAAGCTTCATAGACAATATGGTTATTTGCTGGTTGAAGAAAATGTGTATGTGTATATGTGGTTATTGCAAATACCGTAGTGAGCTATGTTATAAAGCTCTAATAAACGATATGATTGTCACGTTTCAGTAGTGATCATTGTAAATACTGCAACGAGATGTGTTATAACTCTCTAGGGGAGGTATGTTTTGTTTTCAATAGTCTTGTTGGTTATAGGTGTCATTGAACACCAAGGACGATGTTCCCCCCAGGGGGAGGGTTTTGTACCAGCCCTGGTGAAAATTCCATGTAAAAATATATATATATGTGGCCATCGTGATGGAAGACATATTCCAAGCTTAATGGTGGGGGAAACATCCTAGTGGGTGTTGATTCAGTTTATTATAGCTAAGGAAATTGAGAAAGGCAATGACTAAGGCTTCGGAAAGGAAAAATTGCATTTTTGACACATTTATTTGTGAAAATAAAGGAAATTATGATAAAAGGAAGGTGAAATATCACAAGTTGATTGTGAGGAGGAAAATGAAATAAAATAATGGAAAATGAAGAAGGCATCGGGATCATCAACTACATCATATTTGGTTGCAGGTACCGAGTTGCATGTATGATTTCTTCACTAGTTTTGGCATGCATGGCATATTCATGTGGATTCTTGGCCATGATCTATCATTGGCATGAAGGATTGCCTGGATTAGCAATGGAATGCCTAGCCTTGCCATTTCCTGGATAGCCATGGTGATTGTGGGTTTCCTTTCATTGTTTGTTTTTGGTTGTTTCTAAGAGTGAAGCCTTCAATTAACCGAAAAAAGATTACATATGGTACATGTCTTTACGAGTGTAAAGACCAACAAAAGACAGACCCATTAATGATAAACAAACAACAAGGTCAACAGAACCCAAAACCTTACTCACAAAAACAAAATTAGACCCCTGGTCATTATTCCTAAGTGTTCAGACAATTGATCTCTCCCCAATTCTTATCGCTCAATCTCCACCGTTGATCTTACCTTCAATCGGAGGGTTGATATTCTCTCCGATCAACAGAGTTGCACGGTGATCCTGCACCGTAGATCAAAAACCATTTGATCTAACGGTCCTCAATGATAGTGCATCGGAAACTTGCACGACATTTACCCGCTTCACAGAGCCAATATAGATTATAAACCTTGGTATATAAAACTTCAGGTCCGCTCTTACAACCTCCAACCATTTTAAAACTTGATATCCATTTGATAATGAAGGACATCAAATCCTATGGCCTACGACCCTTCAACTAGCACATTGTTTACCAAATACTTAACCCCTGTAGTCAGTTATGACGTAAGCATTGATTGTGGGATCAAAGGTTAGGATTTACTGTGGCACTTCAACCAGGCTCAAGGACTTCCGCTAGTCTTCCTCTTGCTCATTATTCATGGTCTTGAAGCACGCCATGTCTTTTGCTACCTATCATTTACAATCATTACGCAGTTTACCAAAGGGTATAGAGTCCTAGTTGTACAAAATATAGCTTTCCTTACATAGAACTCCTTCATTCGCCAGACGATTAGCTAACATATTGGATTTTCTTCACACATGAACGAAGCTAACGGTTCTTAGGGTTTGCAAGTGGGAATGAATATGTTGAAAGACCTGCGAGAGCCTCCAATGTTTTGACACTTTTCCAGGTGCCGTTCCATTACACATTTTCTTGGCCGCATTAATAACCAATTCAGAGTCAGCTTCAATGATGGTGTTGTGTAAATTTGACTCCATCAGGATTTCCAGGCACTGCTCTAAGGCCATGAGCTCCGCCATGTTATTAGTGGCAGTCCCCAAATGACTGTGAAAGATATCCTTTATGCGCCCCTGCTCATCTCTTATGGCACTGCCAAATCTAGCCATCCCTGTGTTGCCCTTAGAGGCCTCGTCTATATTAATTTTCAAGAAACCATGAGGAGGAGTCTGCTAGATATCTTTACTAGTAGTTGTTTTGGTCACACCCTTGACAGTGCCTTGTGGAACTAGAGAATGGAGACCCAACTGCAACAGTATGTGAGCATCCTGGGGCGAAGGAGGGTCCTCAGGAATTTTCCACATAAGGGCTCCTACTGTATCTTTGAGTTGTCGTAAAATTTGGACAATGATGTTTTAGGTCGAGCCTGTTTTGTTCTTGAAAATCTTGGCATTGCGTTCTTTCCAAACATCCCAGATAATAAAGCTTGGAATCAGAGTCCAAGCCTTGTTAATGATTTCATTACCTAAAAAGTCTTTCCTCCAATTCTTCAAAGTGTTGGTGATGCTGAGTTTGTCCCTGTTAGTTTGCCTGAAGATTGAGGCCGCCCAATCCCACAAGGTAGAGGTGAAGGGGCAGAGGTTTAGTAAATGTTCCATTGTCTCCTCCTGTAAGCCACATAGATGGCATTTGGATGGGCCAACAAAGCCCCTTTTCATAAGATTCTCCCACGTAAGAATTTTCTTTTGGTGAACCAACCACATAGACAACCTTATTTTCATCCATTGCAAGTTCTGTCAAAGGTCATTCCAAACCTGATCAGGGTTCAGATAATCAAAACCTAGGGCCATGCATTTAACTTCTTTGAGGTTGAAGGTGCCTTCGGTGTTTCGGCCCCATCTCAGTTGGTCAGACGAGAATGACATCAAAATATTCCTCTGCTCCAAGTCAAGAGCAAGAGAATCCGTCTGGGCCTTCAAAGGACTTTCTTCACTATAACCAAGATCCTTCCACATTCTGCATTTACCATTGTTCCTTACCTGATCCGAGAAGTCACTTACCATAAGTAAACTTTTATTGTCAGTGTCATTTTTGAGAGCGGTTAGTTCTTCCCTAAACAAATTTAGTTCTTGCTGCCAGTTTTCCTCCCAAAACCATGCAAGGTTCCCAACTCTCCCAAAAACTATGCTTCTGGACAATGGCTCTATTCTCCCAAGCAAGGTTCCAAATGTGGGAGCCCTTGATGAGCCCTGAAATTTGGATATGATCCCTCTCCTGACAATTATTTTCATATTTCTTCTTCCAATGCTTGGCCCAAGGGGTGGCCGATTCCTTGAGCCACCTCCACCAAAGTTTGGCTCCTAAAACTCTACTTAGGATTTCAGGGTCATGAAGCCCCAAACCACCATGGGCCTTAGGTTTGCAGAGCTTGTCCCAAGATACCAAAGCCCACTTCTTTTTCTCTTCCCCTTTGCCCCACGAAAAATCTCGTCGAATACTCTTGATTTGTGGCATAACTCCTTTAGGAGCAGGAAGAGCTGAAAACATGAAAATGGGTATAGCCTATAGGACAACCTTAGTAAGCACAAGACGCCCCACCAAATTCAAAGACCTACAGGTCCATTTCCTAACTTTGTCCTAAAGTTTATTAGTTACTGGATCCCACACTCCCTTGCTCAGAGGTTTGTCAGTAAGAGGCATTCTAAGGTACTTGGAAGGTAACTGATCCCTTTGAGACCCAAGAATTTTGGTGAGGTTCCTCTAAATAACAGTGCCAGTGTTAAAAAAGAACACTTTTGATTTGTCAAGGCTTACCTCTGTACCAACGACCAATGTAAAGTCATTTAGGATTTATTTGAAATTTCTGGCTTCCTTGACCGTAGGAATGCCCTACAACATTGTGTCATCAACAAATTGTTGATGAGTAGAAGCAACACCATCCGGAGTAAGTTTCAAACCCTGGATTATTCCTTTAGAATTTGCCATTCTGATCGCTCTACGTAGCCCTTCCATCATGAGAACGAAGAGGAAGGGGAAGAGCGGATCCCCTTTTCTGAGACCCCTAGAAAGCATAAAGGTTTTGGAGGGAGAGCCGTTAAGCAGAATGGAGAAGTTGGCCATGCATATAAGGGCCATAACCCATCTTATCCAGTTCTAGTCAAAGCCATAAGCTCTTAGCACTGGCCTTATGTAAGACCAACTTAGCTTATCATATGCTTTCATTAGGTCAAGCTGCATGATCATACTAGCTTGCTTATTTCTCTTAAGAGAGTGTACCACCTCGTGAGCTTGTATGATGTTATTGAGAATCTGTCTTCCTTCCATAAATCCAGTTTGGTCCTCTGAGACAAGAGTAGGAAGAAGAGGTTTGAGTATGTTAGCGATCACTTTGAAAATAATTTTGTACACCGCATTACATAAGGCTACGGGTCTGAATCTGTCTGGTGTCATAGCTTTTTCTTGCTTTGGAATGAAATCTATGAAAGAGGCATTAAGAACTGTCAAAACAATTTTGGATCTTCTAGAGTCTTCCACAACATCAAGGATATCTTGTTTGATTGTTTTCCAACAAGCTTTGAAGAAGTCCACATTGAAGCCATCAGGGCCAGGAGCTTTCCCATTTTGCATCTCATTGATAACTTCACTAACCTCCTCTTCAGACACAGGCATGTTAAGATTGTGGTTGTCTTCCCTGGTTACAAGCTTAGGAATGAACTTGGTGAATTTGTTAATGAACCGAGATCTGTCGATGAGAGGCTCCTCTACTATGCTAAGGAAGTGTTGAACTAGGAAAGATTCCATTTCTTTGTGAGAGATGAGCTCTTTCCCTTGAGAGTCTTTAAGTTTTGAAATTCTGTTATGAGATCTATGATCCAAGGTTGATCTATGAAAAAAAATTTGTGTTTCTTTCTCCTTTTCTAATCCACTACACCCTCAATTTCTGTCTCCAGAAAATCTCCTCTTGCATGCACCGATTGTCCCATTCATTCTGAAGAGAGTCAGCCTGAATTTTCCGTTCCTCGGTAAAACCTCTGAGATGATGATATGATTAATCTCCTAGAGTTTCTTCTCAACTTCTCTTTTGGCTTTAAAAATATTACCAAACTCTTTTTTGTTCCAATCTTTAAGCCTAGATTTGATGTGTTTAAGTCTTTTCTGCAACATGAACATTTTAGGGCCTTGAATGGGCATATCTTATACTCACCATTTGTCAATATTGCTGGTGAAGTCAGGGTGAGAGAGCTAGACATTTTCAAACCCAAAAGGTTTGTTCCTCGGTGCACCCATGAAAGTAGCTTCAAGCTGGACATGCCAGTGGTCCGAGCCTTCGAAGGGAAGGATTGAAGATGACATATCAAGGCCTTTGAGAAAGAAGTCCTCTGGGATTATGAATCTATCTAGTTTAGAGATGACTTGAGAAGCCCCTCCCCTCTTCTTATTCCAAGTAAAAGTGCCATTTACTGTTTCGGTGTCCACTAGCCCCATGTTATTCATGAAGTTTTGGAAGGCAATTGAATATCTTCCTAGTTTTCTAGTACCACCTTTTTTCTCCGTAAGGGATCGGATTGTATTGAAATCCCCAGCCAGAATCTAGGGCATATCAAGATATCTCTCCCTTAGCTTCTCAAGGGAGGTGAGAAGCTTAAGTTTTACTTCTAGTTTTTGAGGACTGTAGAAGTTAGTGATCATGTAGATCTCCTTATCACCCAAAGGTTGAATCACGAGTGGTAGATAGTTCCTAGAAGCTTCAGCATCCGGTATTCCAAGTTTTTGAGGATCCCATAGAGTAAGAATCCCACTCTCAAATTTATCTGCTTTAACCTCTAGATACTCATACTTGATTAACCATTTGCTGTGCATCTCTCTGATCTTGTCCATTGAACATTTTATTTCCTGAATAAAAACCATATTTGATTTTTCTTCTTTCATTCTACTGCTAAGAGTTCTTTGTTTCCTTTTCCTTCCTCGACCCCCAATGTTCCAGGTTGTAAGCTTCATTAAGAAAGGTTTGTAAAGGAGTAACTGGTAAGATCCCTCATCTTACCTGAGTTAATCATAAGTTTCCCACATTTGGTCAACAACTCATTCTATGTTTTTCTTCCTCTTTTCCTACCCGGGTTCTTGGAAGAATGCATCGGTGTATCCTCCATCATTTTCACTCCCGTATTCTCTTGGCTATCATGGTTTCTTTTGACTCCATAACACTTCGTTTGTGATCTCTAGAGGAAGAGCTGTTGAACCCTGTCAAACTCCTCTTTTGGCAGAGAGTCTACCCCTTTGGTGATTCCCTGCTCCAGAAACTTTTATACATCTAAATTCTTCCTCTCTAGAATCTCCTGCAGTTCATGGTCTTCTGTTCCAGCCTCACTTGGGGTCATCTCGTGGTCCCTTCTGAGCTCCATAATGCTCGGCATATCATCCTTTTGTTTGTTGTTTTCTGGTACATCCTCCATCTTAGTATCACTTTCCTTCTCAGTGGGAATATTCTCTGATTCTTGGTTTGTCCCGTTGTTTTCAACTTCTTCTTCTAAGATCTTGAAACTATTGTGACTCAGTTGTCCGTCTTCATTAATTTTCTTTTGGTACCGCTTGCCTCCTTTCCCTGTACCCCCAACCTTAGTAAAACCTTCGGGATCCTTCCCTATAATGGCTTTAGTATTGCTCTCCAGCTTGTTCAATGGGTCCATGTATAGGTTCCCGTGCTCATGGCACTTACGACACCTAAATGGGACGTTTTCATAGTCCATCGGCTGCACCCATTCCTCGTCATATAGTTCTAAAATGATTGCATCCAGAAGTGCCCTAGATAAGTCCATTTCCACATATATCCGGGCAAAGGAAGTGTATTTGCCTCTTAGAGTAGCATCTGAGATCTTTATAAAATGCCCTAGCTTGTTTCCGATAGCTTCTAGAGACTCTGACAACCAATAATCTAAAGGAAGGGAACAGAGTCTTATCCATACTGGCACTGAGGTGAAAGTTTCTCGTTCTGGGACAAAGTTCATTACCCATGGTCTCATATAAAGGCCTACAAAAGCGTAAAAATAGGGTCCTCCCTCGAACACTTTGTTTTTATCCGCTAAGCTTGTGAAAACCACTGCGAAGATACCCTTGGACCCAAGGTGAAGGTCAATTTCCCCCTTTGGTTTCCAGTGGTTCCTTATCCATGCTTGCAAATCCTTCTCCATTGGCCAAATCCCCATAAATTTATAGATAATAGCATACTCCGACATGTGGTCTCTGTGTACCTGTAGCGCTGGGTCACTTAAAACGACTCGAGGAATAATGGTCGACTTGGGTTTACAGACCCCTGATGTACTCATAGGAGCAACTTTCGGACTGCTAACCTCTATCCTCTTCTCCTTACGGGCTTCCTCATGATTCTCTTCCTGTCCTTGAGGTTTGATAGTTTCTGATTTTTCTGTATTCTTAGCCTCTATTACCACCTCCATTGGTTTCTTGAAGCGATGCGATCCATCTCCCTTGCTTCTGTCTGCAACCACTTGACTGTAGGAGGGAGCTGATTTCCCTCCTTTGCGCCCCGCCATGGTGACCAATGACAAAACCCTAAAGCAAAACCATGATATGCTCAGAACCCAAGAGGAGTAGTTTCCCCGCCAATTGGTTGTTTCTAATGTTTCTTAGCTTGGTTGAGTTATTAGTTCCTAGAATCCTTGGTTGGACAAAATATTTGTAATCCATGTAACACCTTGGGTTGAGTTACTAGTCCTAGAAGCCTTGGTTGGTAAAATTCTTTGGAATCCATTGGTGGGTTGAGTTACTAGTGCTAGAAGCCCTGGTTGGACAAACACTTTAGAAGCCCTCTATAAATTGTGGGTTGAGTTATTGGTCCTGGAAGCCTTGGTTGGAACAAACGTTCTAGAAGGCCTGGAAGGCTTGGATGGAGACCAGTTTGATGATGGTTTTGTGATGTTTGACCGTGAGGTGGAATCACAGTTTGATGGCTTGAGGTGGATAGCCTCTAGAAGCCCTAAATGAGTTTTGATTTATGTGTTCTATGATATCCCGCATTCATTCTTGGGATATGGAACGGGGGTGAATGGCTGAAGAGATATTTGGCTCAACCATTCTACGGTCGGGTGGAACGTGGAAGTCCCATCCCTAGTTTGGATTTTTCATCATTAATGAAAGGTTATTTCTCCCTATATTTCTTTGAGTAATTTGATAGATTATATGTGGTCTATATGGTTGTACTTTCATTAGTATTTATGTTGCTATTATGCTGGCTATGTATGTGTTTTATGAGAACAACTATATATGGATTTCATCATGTTTTTATTTGTAATTGAATGATCAATGTATCTATGGCCTAATGGATGGAATGGCAGTTGATGTGTTGAGGCATCAATGGTTCTTAGCGATTATCAGTTAAGTATGAGACCCCTATGCTCAAAACTGTTATTTACACCTATAGTTTACATATTCCTGATATGTTTGACGAAGTTCCTGTCATGACTAGTAGGGGTGCAATCAAGGTCTTAAACAAGTATTTGCTTTAGTATTGTCATTTCCATGTTATTTTACTGTTATGAAGAGTTGGTTCAATTCTGGGCAGTGACCTGGGCTCTGGGTCTGAAAAAGTGGCTCAAATCCTAGGGACGATCGCATAGCACTGACTAAATGATCCTCTAAACACTTGTAAGCAAGCCTATGAGAGCGACTCTAGGTTTCTGGATGTTGTCATGCCTATAACATGAGAGCCATTGAGGCTTAAGTTGTCCAAAATCTCAGTGGGACCCAAGGGCAAGTTGTTTAAAATGTTGGATTGGTTCATGATGGTCCTAAAGCTTATGTTAAATGCCTGCATGGTGTGTTTCTGTTGGTTCCACTTCCTTAACGTGACTTAGGAGGTCGAATCATATCATAGTGGCCGCTTGTCGCATGTTTACCCTGGCTAGTCGGTTGCTCGGGTGGCTGTGGGAGGACGGTGTTACAGGGTTTATGTCATGTGTCATACTCCATGTCATTTTTTTCTAGACCCTTCTCGGGCTTTTTTTGTCGAGAAATAAATTTATTTTTGAGTCAAAAATGTATTTTGATGCTTCCTCCACCAAGTCGGCCAACCCTCTATTCAAGTCGGCCTCATTGAAGGAATTCAACCTCATATAAAGATTAAAAAAGTAGTTTTATTCAACCTATTTGAGCATCCAATCAATAAAAAAAATGATCTTAAATTTGAAGTGAAGAAATAAGTGTGAAATACCTAGAAAATAAGGAAAAACACTAGAAGGAGACACTTGTCAAAGCAAAAGGAAGCAAAAAATTCTCTCTTTTTTGCCACATGTGCGATTTTTTGGGTTGCTACAAGAGGGCTGAAGTTGCAAGTCTGCAGTAGGGCCTAAATTTTGTTGCAGGAGGACAAAATTTGGGTTTGTTGCAATGTTGAAGAAGGATAATGCTTGTTGACTAGAATTTGATCTTTATCGTCATGGAAGAATCATCTTGGGAGGCTTACTTGGTAGCTTGGAAGAGGTTTTTTTCTTGGTCATCTAATTTGATGTGGTTCTATAGAAGAGAAGGTAAATTTTGGGTTTTCCCATAGAAAAGGGATTTTATCCTTGGCTGAGAGCCTACATATTGCGTCTTTGTTATGTTGGTCTTCATGTACTTATGATTTTGTAGTTGCTTTATAATAACAAGATAAAAGAAGATAATAATAATTCAAAGATAATCACAAGTAACATCAAGAGAAGGAAACATTTTTTGCCTTTCTGATTTTCTTAGATGGTATCAGAGCTAAGGTGAAGAAGAAGGAAAAAGAAAACTTGGAGATCAATGATGCAGCTTAGGCCGCTCCCAGGCCGCTTCTACCAGGATCCTCCAATTACCAAGCATATAAAAGCTTATTTCATCAAAAGGATAGCGGTAATCATAAACTACAACCAGAATACGGCATAACAATACAGTGGTTTATAAATCTTATGCTTGGCATTAAATCTAATTCACAACTCAAATTCTGGCTATCTAGCCCAATTCCAAGGCAACAAAGCTTTTCAATTGGAATAAAATACCAGTGCTCTTCAAGAAATTCTTAAAAGAATTATTCAACGGATAGACTTACGCAACACCATGAATATACCTTATGATGCTTCTTGGCCTGATTCATATCGATGATTATAATTGTGATTTTACCATGGACGAAGGCGTATATATTTTGCACCGAGAATGGATATATATATCCTCGCTCCCCCCAGTTATAACCCGGCGCTACCATATGCAAAGGCGCAGCTCTTCAACGCTAACTGCTACAACAGTTGTGACACCACTTGTCAATTCAAGCCGATTCACCATTAAACAAGGTTCGAATCACTTCGCGTCCGGTCCCTTTTCTCGTGCACAGCGTTATGTGAACGCTTCTCACCATCCTTATATCAATATACGATTGGGAATGCTGATCCAATGGCATCGATATCGCCGTCAAAGTTGACGGCTGCAGCTGCAGTTCCAACAATCAGATCTTATCTCTGCGATTCTGTCGACATACTCTGTTGACGACTTCCGTTCCTCCATTTTATCGGATATACAACGGTCAATACGGTCCACCTCCGCCCGACAGATCCGATGTCTTTATATGCTGCCCTCGTCATGCTATGGCTCTTCCAGACTAAGGCTTTGTAAATCAGCATTCAACTAACAGTTCCAACGAACTGTCGACGCCAATCTTGCTATGGGCGCAACTCTCAAAGACTAATTGCTCCGTATATTTGCCTTAATTAATTGTTGAACCCTGTAATAATTTAACAGTTAAAATATAATTGTAAATACATGCGTTCAAACCTCTTATTGCTCAAAGTCTCCAACGCCGGCTGTAGTCTCCATAGTGATAATAACTTCCAGGTATAACAGAGATGGGGATTCAATCAATATAGCAATGGCGCATTGGGAAAAATATAACCATTATCGCTTCGTGCAAATTCAATGTTACATAACATCAGTCTCTACCATCATGTGCAGAGCCACAACATATCCATACAAAGTCAATTTCAGCGCACACACACACACACACACACACACACACATAT
>APFE030381641.1:0-13781 GCA_000404065.3 Pinus taeda | reverse complement strand
ACGTGGGCTTGAGGGTCCTCTTTCGCTTTTCCTTCAAACTTTGGACAATCGCTTGGAATCTTGGATGGAACCAGAGACCAGTATGGCGAATGAAGAATTAGATCATTCATGATTCTAGACACATCTGGATATTCCAATGTAGCCAAGAATGGCAATTGGGTATTAAAAGGCATTTGAGGTCGATAAGGGGGTCCAAATGGTGGGACCCATCCCTGTTGGTAAATATTTTTTCCCAAAGTGGAGGGTTTTGTCCATAAGAGATTTGATTTTTCCCCCACTATAGGTTACCTTGCCCGAGGATTCTAACCTTGAAAGCCTTGAAATTGTTCAGCCAGAGGCTGCTGATAAGCAACATACTGGTTAAAAGGTTGTTGAGCCTACTAGCCTTGGACATATGGATTTTTAATGCCAGCCTAAGCTGACTTTACCCATAGTATACATATAAAATGCATAATCTCAATTGTACCAGGAATTTCAATTACCCTGCCTAGTCAAACCTTCATAAATTAAGGTTTAAGGCTTATTAATTAAAATTAATTGCGAAAACATTTTATTTGACTATACATAGTTTGACCCCTTATCTAACCCTTGAGAAAAAATTTATTCTTCCTCATAAACTTTGCTTAATCCTTAGTCCTGTGCATATTAACCACACCCTCTTAACTCTAGTTTCGACCTAACTCAATGTTAACCACACCATGGTCCCAGACTTGGTTAAACTTGACTTAACCTTTTAATTCATTAATCCTGCTTTATTTCTATTATAATTCTCCTATAATAGAAATATAGAATAAACCGCACTTAACCTTACCTTTTCACCTTTCCTCAGCCTTTGCACATTTATTGATGCTCTCTCATCGTGTTTAGCCTCCACCGTTGATTTCACTCCACCAAATCAACGATTGTCACATCATATCACAACTTAACCCATTCATCCACTAAAACTCAAATCACTTAACATGTGTTGGTAAACTTCTCGTGTCCGCTCAGGCCCAAGTCTTATCAGCTTCAATATCCACCATTGATCTCACCTTCCAATCCGACAG
The DNA here is from genome assembly GCA_000404065.3 of Pinus taeda. Lineage (NCBI taxonomy): Eukaryota > Viridiplantae > Streptophyta > Pinopsida > Pinales > Pinaceae > Pinus > Pinus taeda. The sequence continues at coordinate 12,735 of APFE030381641.1, read as the reverse complement.
TTGACGGCTTCCCTGATCAACCAACTAATCGTCAATCCTCCATTATTTGATGAAGGCACTTTTGATCCGCCGATCAGTAGCGATATTAGACGGGGATCATGCACGACATTTAACCGCCCTTACGGAGCCGATAAGGATTATAAATCCTTGATATATAAATGTTCGAGTCCAGTTTTGAGATTAAAGTTCGATCAATTTATGACTCGATATCCATTGGATATACGAGGCCATCAAATCTATGGGTTTGCAGGACTTCAAGTACTCTCCTATCCCTTGCAGTTACTAATCACCATCGATCTAATAGATATGTTGATCTAACGATCCAGATCTATTCCTCGACTATTCTTCTTCTGCCATTAATATCTGTTGATCTAAACGATCTGATGACTCTTGTGTGCATTTACTTCCTTTCTTTTTCCTTCTATTTACTTCGTTTTTACACTGTTTCTTAATGTTCTTCTGTGGTTTTGGTTTTCTTTAGGGTTCTAGTCTTTCATTGTTCTGCCACACAACTCTCTCCTGAGCTTAACTCTATGTATTCTTTAATCATTGTCACTTCTGAACTTCACTTGGATCCTTTGATTGGATTCAAAAATCAAACCCTGATCCTTCATCCTCACTTCTTCTCTCTGATCTGCCTGAACTCCACCTACATACATATACTATGCAAAAACTCTAATTCACCCATAATTTATCATTCATTTTATTCAATCCACACGCTTACACACTTTAGGAATCAATTCTCTATACATATATAAATATAAAAAAATGATTACATAATCAAACTCTCTATCTCTCTGGCCTTATTTACATTCAGTTGGCCTTTCTTGTTTCAATGCGCGTAGGCTCACGATCCAATGTATCTAACTCTCGACCCAACTAAGTAACTGGCTAACCCCTTGTTGAGCCTTGCAATAGGTATGTATCTACTCTTGATTATTGTTTTTTTCCTCCTTTCTTATCCATTTTGTGCCATGATATAATAACATATTGATAGGATTTTGATAAGGAATGAATAAAACTACTCTTGATACAATTTTACCGACCAAACTAACTCTCATTACGTTTTATGTATAAAAACAGCAAATGGAACAACTGTTGTTCCAAAGTCGGAACAACAATAGCTAATCGAGGGAAATGAGACGCGTCATGTGCGGTTGAACCAAGGAACGAGTCAAGAAGATCATTGCAAGATAAAAGAATTGTCTAAAAGGGAACACTGAAGAGGGATCTCTCATCTTTTTACTTGGATTATAATTTTAATTTACAGAAGTGTGATTCTGAAGGACAAGATCATATTCTAATGACAAGTGACTTTGATGATTAATATACAACTTACGTTGATGTTCATTTGGATATTCTGAAATAGCTAAGCAGTGTTCGTTGGTGGCTAGGACCCAGCCTCTGGTGGATCTTACTATTGTTCCTTGTTTTATGCATTTTCAGTTTCCTACAAGTTTATTCTTCTTTACAGTTTTGAAGTTGATTTATTTTCGTTGATTCATATTTCTGGTATTCATTTCATTAATGTGCAATCCTAGTTGATTTTATTTAATTCATATCATGGATTGAAATAGTTATCAGTTAAAGAATCATTTTTGGTATTAAAGAATAGAGTGTGATTGATTAAATGCTTTCCTTCTATCCAGTAGTTTAAGTCCATTTGAAAGAGCTTAGTTAATTCTATGGTGCTCTTGGTTGATTATCATTTCAATTTGGTTGATTAAGATTCAATTACAGTTTTGTTTGAGATTAAGTCATGATGCTTAGATGGACCATTTCCTTTAAATTTACAAGCTTGATATTTATGATTGCATCCATTTACTCTTGTATTGAATTTCATAACTTATTTTAAAGAATTACTCTTTAGATTTATAGCTTGCACATATTGTGTACACTCTTGAAATAAAATGACTTACCCAGGTTGATAATTACTGTGAGGCAATTAGGAGTTTTAAAAGACACCTTTTAGCACCAAACATTTTTGTGTCGCTGCCGGGGAGAGTGTTGCCATTTTACAAAGACTGATGTTTGTCTGTTGAGAGAGAATTGGGTATTAAAAATGGGAGGTAAGAACCTGCATAACAAGCAAGTAAAATGCTCGCTCCTCTACCCGCTTTCCAGTAGAATTGCATAGGAATTTAAGGTAGAAATGAACATTTGTATTTTTGTATGAATGACTAAGAAGAAAAGACTAGAAAGAATATATAATTCCTCCCCGCAGACCTAAAAAATCTAAGGGACCGGTGACCCTTGGATGATCAACCTTTATTGATGGAATCATAAGAAAAGTTGAGTCTCAATCATTAGTAGGACCCCGAACTACTTCTACCAGACACCTTACTATTTCCCTTCAGGCCACAGGATCACCATCTGTAGATAACGTTGAGATTCACAGTAAGACTGAAGGGTTTAAACAAAGTTTTCATCATATTGAAAATTCACAACCACACCCTTCACAAGAAGGGAATTCTTGCAACCTCCGTGAAGGAGAAGGAGAAACAGGTAATCCTGAATTTAAATCACCAGAACCTAGATCTCTTGAAGTAGTGATTGAATAGAGGACACCCAGTGTTTTGGATCGAGGTAGCGCTATTAAAATCATTCCAGTATCTTCTGGACCTCCTAGGAACAACTCTCCAGTTCCAGAGATCCCTCAAGAATATTGGCATATATTCTACCAAATGGCCATAATCAACAACAACCCTAGAGTTGTACGTTACAATACCCTATTGTGGACACAACTGTCAATGCCCCAATGAAAGCTATCCCATTATAGAATATTCCTACCTTTCATGGGCTAACTTCAGAAGACCCTGATGCATTTCTTTTCGAATTTGATGTCCAATGTAGGGGTTATGATACAATTCCCAGAAGCTAAAACAATTCCCATCTACTCTGAAGGGAGCAACCCTGCATTGGTTTATGGGACTTGGTGGAGGTACCATCAATGGTTGGGAACAGATGAAAACATCCTTCCTTAAAAAATACCAAGATTATTTCCGAACTAGAGAACTAAAAGATGAAATCTTTCAAATGGTAGGTAAGCCTAACGAGACTCTGGAAGAATATGTGGAGCAGTTCCAATATAATCTACAAAGATATCCTTATGAAAATCCGCTTGATAATGTTCTAAAAACCACAATATTAAAGGTATGAAAGACCAATGGGTAGAAACATTGAATATAATGGGTAAGGGTGATATTTAACAAGAAGATTATGACAATATTATAGACTTTTGTATCAAGTTCTACAAGGGTAGTACAAGGTGGAAACTAGCTGGATGCGATGCAATCACCAGAGACAGCAAAGGCTCAAGAGGAAGCATTAAAAGAGTCAAAATCGGCAATCTATTGGAAGATTTCAAGACTAATATCCTGGGGACCCTGATGACACAATTGGATATCATGCAAGCTAAACAAAAGCAGGTTGAAGCAGAATAGAATCTGGCTATTTTCTATCCCCGTTGCAGAAAGAAACACAGTCATAAAGAATGCCCGCTAGATATGATACAAGCATGTGCCATATGAACTAAGGAGCATGCCACAGAAAGTTTCCCATCGCTCCCAGGATTAAAAATAGTCTTCAAGGAAGCAGAAGAAGAAGTGGAACCAGTATATTTGCTAAACCAGTGTCATCAATGGCAAGTACATTAGATAGGTACGCCTATTGATCCATCTTCGTTCTTTCCTCCCTCACAATATAATTCTCAGCAATATTTAGGGGCAGCATGGTAGAACCATCCAACTTTTTCTACTTGGCCACCTCAAAAAATTTCTATGCCGCCATGGCCCAACCAGTCAAATATAAACAATAATTGGCCAAATCCCTCTTACCCTCCACCATTCTGGTAGAAAAATCCCTATGCATCTTAATGGTCCCCTTCCACCTCACAAAATCAGAACTGGCAATCAAACTGGCAAAGATCCATGAACCAACCTATGGAGACAGTTCCTCTGTCGCAACCAACTTTACCAACACCTTACACATTGTAGCAGAATCCTCAATCTAATATATGACCGCAACTCCCAACCCAACCCAACCCAAATCCCAACAACAGACCAATCTAGTCAGTTCAAATCATTGAGGGTCTGAACCATGAAGTTGAGTTGAGAGAGTGTAATGAACTCAAGTTAAGATCTAGAAACATAGTCGCTCCAGACAAGGATAAAAATATGCAACCTAAAGAACCGCACCCAAATAAGCCTTTGACTATAGATGATCAACAAGGGGAAGATACAATCAGGTAGAAAACCCTCGAACAAATCATAACTACTTCCCCACCATTCCGAGAAAGACTGATGATACTGAGCCCAATTGAACACCCTGACTTTGATCTTCTGGGTGAAATCAAGAATATCTGTATAAAAATACCCCTCCTCCAAGCTATTCAAGACATTCTAGTATATGCCAAAAATATTAAAGAATTGTGTATAAAGAAGTCTATGAGGAAAACAAAAATAACCCCAACTGTCCATGTTGTCGGGACTTTGTCTGATTTATTACTAGGAAAAGAGACACTTGTAAAATATGAAGACTCGAGAAATCCCATTGTCGGAGTACAGATAAATGGTCACTCTTTTCCCAATGCTTTAGTTGATTTAGGGGCAGCCATTAACATTCTCACAACAACAACTTGTGAAATGCTGGGCATGACAACCTTGGAACCAACAACTACCTTGCTGGAACTTGCTGACCGCTCAGTCATTAGGCCAGAAGGAACATTACCGGATGTGATGGTTTCTGTAGACACTTGGGAATATCTGGCAGATTTTTTTATTATTAACCCGAGGAACCAGCTAGATGGACATCCCTTAATTTTAGGAAGGCCTTGGCTAGCAAGCGCTGATGCTTATATCCACTATCGGACAGGCAGTATGACCATAACCAGAGGGAATGATGTGAATAATTTAGCCTTATACCCTCCTGCTCAGCCAAGCCTAACCATTGTAAAAACTAGGAAGCAACCTGTAACATATTTAACAAAAAATATTCGGTCACCATTGACTGTGGCAGATGCCCTTAAATTTAAAAACCAAATATAAGACAATGTCATTAATACTTTTATCAATCATCTTGCTACAGTGTCTAGTTTGAAATGTCACATGATTAAAGTAGTCCTTGAAAATGAAATTGAAGGAGATTCGTTGAGAGATATTAATGACCAACCAATACCAACAACCATTGTCTATAATATTAAACCTATCAAATTTGAGCCAGGGAAGATCCTGAACATTAACAATAATCTCAGTGATGACCAGCAACAGAAAATTATTCAAACCCTTAGGAAATATAAAGGGGCTTTTGCTTGGGATTACCCAGACATGAAAGGGATTGACGCTCAGCTATGCATGCACCACATTTACACTGAAAAAGATGCAAGACCCATATGAAAACCTCAGTGTAGATTAAATCCTCACCTAAAGGATATTGTTAAAGAAGAACTTCAAAAACTATTAGATGTGAATTTTATATATCCTATATTTGATAGTAAATGGGTTTCTCCATTAGTTGTGATCCCTAAAACGAATGGGAAGTGGTGGATATGCGTTGACTATAGAGAACTCAACAAGGCAACACAAAAAGACCATTTTCCCCTTCCATTCATCGATCACGTCCTAGATATAATGGCAGGGAAGAAATTCTTCTCTTTCCTAGATGACTTCACTGGCTACAACCAAATTCAGACTGCCTCTGAAGACTAGGATAAAACTACTTTTACATGCCCGTGGGGAACATTTTCTTACAGAGTATTACATTTTGGATTCTGCAATGCACCTGCTACATTCCAAAGAGTCGTACTCAATATTTTTGTAGACTTGATAAATTAAGGATTGGAAGTGTACATGGAAGATTTCACACCCTATGGAGATGACTTTGAACAGGCATTATAGACATTGGAGAAAGTCTTGGAGCGGTGTATTGCTACTAGGTTATGCTTAAGCCACGAGAAGTGCCATATGATGATGATAGAGGGCTTGATCCTGGGTCATCTCATTTCAACGACTGGAATTTAGGTAGGTCGAGAAAAAATAAAGGTAATCCTCTTATTAGTTACTCCTTGCACTCAAACAGAGGTACGTAATTTTCTGGGATTTGCATGATATTATCGTATATTTATAAAGAACTTATCACAGATTGCTGCACCATTATATGCCTTAACAGGAAATATTGATTTTATATGGACTGACAAATGTGACATTGCCTTTACAGAGTTGAAACTGCTACTATCAACAAAACCAGTATTACGAGGCCTGAATTGGGATATACCATTCCAGATTTCATCAAACGCATCAGATTCAACCATTGGATTAGTTATTGGCCAAGAAGAAGACAAGAAACACTATGCCATATATTACATTAGCAAAAACTTAACTCCTACTGAGTTGAATTACACAGTAACAAGGAAAGAGTTTCTAGTTGTTATTTACGTTATTAACAAATTCAGACATTATATAACTAGATACCCTATAGTTCTGTATACTGATGACTCTTCTATTAAATATTTAGCTAATAAACCCATTACAAATGGAAGATTGACACATTGGTTACTACTTTTGCAGGAATTTGACATAACAATAAAGGATCGACCAGGGAAGGAAAACCTTGTGGAAAATTTCCTCTCCCAAGTTCCATGAACAAACGATGCAATGGCGGTAGAAGACCAGTTCCCGTATGAACACCTCTTTGTTGTGGCCTTAAAAACACCATGGTACATAGATGTGGTGAATTATTTAGCAGTTGGAAAACTGCCCACACATTTGACACCCGAAGAAAGGAAATTAATAGTGCAGCACAACACTCAGTTCTCCTACATCAGGGGATACCTTTTCCACACAGGGGCCGATATGCACATCTGCAGGTGTATCCGGGAAGACAAAATTTATGATATCTTAAAAGCCTACCATGATGGACCTTATGGTGGACATTTTGCAGACTGCAAAACTGGACATAAAATTTCACAAATGGGCCACTACTGACCCACGATTTTTATGGATGCTAAGAAATTTGTCCAAGCATGTGATAGTTAACAAAGGATGGGCTGCCCTGGCCAATCTAATGAGATGCCCCTACATCAACAGCTAGTGATAGAACCATTTAGGGAATGGGCATTAGATTTTGTTGGGCCGATCAACCCACCATTCAATCAGAAATCATATATATTGGTTGCAACATAATACATGACTAAATGGGTGGAGGCAGTAGCACTACCAAGATCAAAAGAAGAAACAATGATTAATTTTCTTTTTCAAATTTTTGTGGGATATGGCTTACCCGGAGAAGTAATTACTGATGGGGGGCCAAAATTTGTAGGCCACAAGATCATTGCTACACTGAAGGATCATCACATTATCCAAAGAATTACCTCTCTGTATCATCTGTAGGCGAATGGGCGGGTGGAGAGTACCAACAAAGTAATTGAAGCTATTCTAATGAAGACAGTCTCATCGCACAGACGAGACTAGGTGACTCAACTACCAGAGGCCTTATGGGCATATCACATGACTTGGAGGAACACAACTGGATACTCTCCATATCAGTTGGTATTTGGTAAGGAACCCATTTTCCCCATAGAATTTGAGATACAAACACTAAGGATAGCCCAAGACTAGATTTAACTAAAGCCCAAAATAGCAGACTACAACAAATAAATGAATTAAATGAAATTTGGCTACTCGCTGTATAGCATACTGCACTAATTCAACAACAAAGAGCCAAGTGGCACGATTTCTTGATTAAGAAAAAGACATTTCATGAAGGCGAGTGTGCACTTCTTTATGATTCTAGGTTTCAAGACTTCCTTGGTAAAATGCAGACTAGATGGTTAGGACCCTATGAAATAAAGGAATTACATGAAAATGGCACTCTTACATTGGCCACCATTGATGGGTCTAGTTTTTCCCTTAAAGAAAATGGGCATTGGGTGCGCCTCTACCAAAAACCACTTACAAGAGAATCCTTTTACCAGCAGATACGTGAGGACTCCACCATGCAAATTCTAGCTATAGAAGGCAATCCTTTTGGCAGCTTCATTGTTGTAAAAAGTTATTTCTTTTTGTAAAAGCTGTAATATGATTGTTAATTTGATTTTCTGCATTTTTGTCTTTGTTATTCCCACTTCAGTACAACACTAATCTTTTTTTCTGTTCCCACTTCGGAACATCACTTTTCATTTTTTTGTTCCCACTTCGGAACAACACTTTTTGTTTTTGTTGTTCCCACTTCGGAACAACACTTCTTATTTTTTTTGTTCCCACTTCGGAACAACACCATTTGTTTTTTTTTGCTCGCACTTCGGAACAACACTTTTTGTTAGTTGTTCCCACTTTGGAACAACACTTTTTGTTTTTGTTGTTCCCACTTCGGAACAACACTTTTTTTTTTGTTGTTCCCACTTTGGAACAACACTTTTCATTTTTGTTGTTCCCACTTCAGAACAACACTTTTTGTTTTTGTTGTTCCCACTTCGGAACAACACTTTTTTTTTTTTGTTCTCACTTCAGAACAACACTTTTTGTTTTTTTTTTCCCACTTCGGAACAACACTTCTCGTTTTTTCTATTCCCACTTCAGAACAACAATTTTGTTTTTCTTGTTCCCCCTTTGAAACAACACTTTCTGTTTTTGTTGTTCCCACTTCGAAACAACACTTTTTGTTTTTGTTGTTTCCACTTTGGAACAAAACCTTTTTTTTTTTTTGTTCCCACTTAGGAACAACACTTTTCATTTTTGTTGTTTCCACTTTGCAACAACACTTTTTGTTTTTGTTGTTCCCACTTCGGAACAACACTTTTTGTTTTTGTTCTTCCCACTTTAGAATAACACTTTTTGTTTTTGTTGTTCCCACTTCGAAACAACACTTTTCATTTTTGTTGTTCCCACTTTGGAACAACACTTTTGTTTTTGTTGTTCCCACTTCAGAGCAACACTTTTTGTTTTTGTTGTTCCCACTTCGGAACATCACTTTTTGCTTTTGTTGTTCCCACTTTGGAACAACACTTTTTTGTTTTTGCTGTTCCCACTTTAGAACAACACTTTTTTTTTGTTGTTCCCACTTTGGAACAACACTTTTTGCATTTTTTGCTATTCCAATTTCGGAACAACACTTTCTGCATGTTTGTTGTTCCAACTTTGGAACAACACCTTTTGTTGTTTGTTGTTCAAACGCCACCTTTTTTTGAGAGTGATTTGTTGTTCCTTCTTTGAAACATCATTTTTGCTTCTTAAAGTCATGTGTTTTCTAAACAACACCCTTTTCCTTGCATTATTGTGATGTTGAACAACACTTTCATGATTATTCTTAGTTCATCTCAGCCCCATTTTTGTGATTCCCTTTAATGGCATGAAGTAAAACACTTTTAGGAGGACAAGAATTATGGATTCTATTGAAGTAGGTGAATACCCTTAACGTTATGATCTTTAACAAGATAAATTCTTGATGATAGATTTATTTTTTTTAAATGGAGGGACACAATTATTTATATATTACTTTACTGTATTGATTTCTGCTAAATATGATACTAATTGATCATCTTTACCATGTTGGTTCCACCCCTCCTGGTTATAATCGTCTTTGTCTATTATAAGTGAGATTATGGGTATATTGTTTTCTATTGACATGTTCAAATTCTTCCACCATCCCTGCTCTTAAGGAATACTGAGCCTCCCTCTATTTATTATAAAAATGTGTAACAAAAACAAAATTTTGCCTACAGATAGAGGATAGGGGGTCTCATTAAGAGCCAGCCTACCATGTTCATAAGGATGTAGCAATGTGACATTCCAACTATGGCCACCACAACAGGGTTATGATCCAATGGATGGCTAAAATATCCTTGGAACAGGAGGTCTCATCACGAGCCGACCTGATCACTTTTGCTACTTCGCAGTGAATGGCAATGTGGTCATCTGGTTACCATGCCAGCTAATCCAAAATGGACTTTAGATAGACTTCTAAGTCTAAAGTGTTCCTCGCAGAGGAAAATAAAATTCCAAGGATGTTACTAGAAATAGTCCCATTGCGTAGATCCTTTCATTCTGAATCTACTGCAATTTGAATGGGCTAAAATGGACTTTGGATGAAGAAGCTATCACAGAAAGAGGGTTGCCTTTGTCCTTTGAAAAAGGAGGCATTTATTCTAAAAATGGGCTATAGGCCTTATAAAGGAAAATCTCATCAGAAGGGTTAAGAGGAGGACTTAAGGCAAAGGCGGAAGGACTCCCCCAACTGCGACCTCTGACTTATTGCATCGGAGATAGGCCCACATGCCATATCAGGACCCCAGGCACTGCGATATTCCAATTACGATTTGTGATTGGAGCCGATAGTGATGATCAGAGATATAGACGATCAAGAGATTGACCAATTGGTAGATCAGCAATCAGAACATCCAAAATAGAAGGACTCATAGCACTGCGATATGCTGATATGTGATCAGCGATGTTGCCGATATGCAACAGTGCCAACTTGTGATTGCGATGATCAGATCGACAGATCGACATCGACAATATGAGATCGCATCGCAATATTCCATGGTATATGGAAATAACCCTCATGCCATTGCGATTGTGATTAGCGATCAGGACCCAGACCCGATAGGGATTATGGACCCGATTTCATAAGTTTTGAAATCTAGAAATTCAGGATTTCTTTGTATTTCCCATGTATTAGGTTTTTGGCCAATACACCTGTGAGATCATGATTTGCAATGACAGGACGAACCCAAAAGGTTTATAGATGCATCTTTGGGTTGTTTGAGTTTTGTGGTAAGTGAGATTTCGGGCAGGCCTCGGGTGGTAAGTAGTATTGAACGGGCTCTGCCCGATCCCATACACTGGCCGACACATGGCATGGCGCAAGAGAGAGATAACCACCTTTTCGGGCTTGTAATCTCTATGCACATAAACCACCTGAAATGGTTATCGGTCATTGGATCGGAGATCATGATGATCAATGGTGGGATTGCGACAACTATAAAAGGGCGAACCTAATAGGGTTTATAGGAGCAATTTAATAATGTTTGAAGTCCGGATTTCGCGCCTGATAGTGTATTTCTTGTAAATCTCTATGTATTGGAATTTTTTTCCATTTTCAGATTTTTCGTGAAGGAAGGCCCTGATTCCTTTGTAACTGCCCCTGATCATTTTGCCATGCTACAAGAGGGAGTTTTATAAAAAATGATGCATTTGTAATGCACAGAGCCACAAAGCTAAAAGCTAGAGGGCCAGATAAAGAGACAGAGGAATGACTATACGTAGAGAAATGGATAGGAAGCCGTAAAGCTAGAAGAATGCCTCAAAGAAGCCAAAGAGCTCAATTTACAAGGTAGAGTGGGAAGCGCAGGCAGCTGAGGGAGTTTTTGGAGCCGCTTAGAGGTCGAGCGAAAAACCAGAGAGATGAAAGTTGTTGAGATAGTTGCTTGGAGGTCAAGTGAATTAAAGAGGTACGTAGAGGCCAAGAGAGATCTCAGAGAAGCCAGAATCGAGAGACAAGCGCCAAAGCTAGAGCCAAAGCTAAGAACCAGAGCTAGAGCTAGAGCCAGAAAGCCGAAGAGCTTCAGAGCTAGGGATAAGGGTGTTCTAAGCCCATTATGTTCAATGTAAACCAGTGTAGTTGAGCATGGAGCTTGTAAAAGGACTTTTCCATAATCCTAGAAAGCCTAGTTGAGTTGACTAGATCTCAAGGAGATGTAGCCCAAGATTTTTGGGTGAACTCCATATTATAATGTTGTTATGTGTGATTGCTTGTTGTTGCAATGTATTTGTTGCTTTATTTTCTATTATATATATGTTTTATATCAGTTTAAGCAAATAAAATTAAGGCAGATAAAAAGTTTAAAGACAGACACAAGCATACACCTATTTTTAGGCACTTTTTAGTTCTGCAATTGGTTGATCATAAGGTCTTGGGAATATATAAGCTTTGGAAGTGGGAGAGGTTCTTGTAAGCCTAACAAGAAGCCTTTAGTGCCCCATTTTCATATCAGGTGGTATCAAAGCTTAAGTTTGATTAACCCCACGTTCAAAGAAGGTTATATTAGAATGCTTGACTGACAGAGCAAAGATTGCTTTTTTGAAAGGTTTTTAAATAGTCAGAGGTTGATTGTATGCTTTTCTGCAAACTGACTATTGTTTGAGTTTGTAGAGGTGAAGGGAAAGCTATTGATAGTTCAGTCTAGGAGAGGACAAGAAGGAAGAAGGGCTGAAGGCATTCTTCTTATCCCAAAGGACCTCAAGGAAATATTTGAAGCACAAGAGGTTTGTTGCAAAAGGTTGCTTGAATAGGCTCTTTGTTAATCTTGTTTGAAGTTCTTTTGTTCATTGGCATAATGACAACTTCTACAAGAGAGTCCTCAAATTCCACTTTCTTCACAAGATTCTTTGATGAAGACAAGAAGCAAGACTTGTTCACCATGATGGACATGGTGAGAGAAATGTATGAGGATGGAAGGAAGAGCAGCATACTTAGAGAGTAGTTGAATTCCATGGAGGAATAGAAGCAGATGCTTTCTGACAAATTGCAAGAAATGGAGAGGCAACTTCATATTGAAAATATGAACCTGAAAAGGATGCATGAGTTGGAGTCACAACTCTTTTTTGCCAAAGAAGCCTTGGTCAAGTATCAACTTGAAGAAGAGGTAAACAATTCCTGTTTGTTTTCAAATTCCTCTAAGAATGATTATATTGGTTCTTTTGAAAAACATACCAGAGGCATAGGTTCCAAGCTAATGTCCAA
>APFE030381635.1:275075-319401 GCA_000404065.3 Pinus taeda | reverse complement strand
AAGGACGGTTGGCCAAGGCACTAAAACGAAGAAAAAGGCCCGATCCCCTCCACATCTTGGCTGAGGCTTCCTTGAAGGAGCATGATACTAAATAACTCAACTCCAGCACAAATTTCAAAAAATTTTGAGCATTTTGGGTCATTTTTTATTTTTCTGGCAAAAAACAGGTTTTCTCCACCGATGGGTCGCGCGTCGCACGCAACCCTTTCGTTTGGAAACTCCATTTTGGGAAAACTCAGCATTTCTGGACTTTTCATGGAAAGTTACACTTTCTCAGCCATTACTAAGAAATTTCACCAAGTTTTGGGCCTCTAGAAAGTCAAAAAACAAGCAAAAAATGACTTTCTGCCACATTTTTGACACACAGGAAGCAGTCTTGGGAGATCGCAATCGTGGAGGGGAAAATGACAACCAAATTCAGAAATTCCACTTAGGTTAGAAAGTGACATCCAGACCTTCCAAAAAGCCCACTTTTGCCTCATTTGGACACCTGGAAGTGCCTCAAAAGTACCTCCAACGGCGCGCGACCCATCCAGTAATTGCGCGCGACCCATCAGGCAGTTTGCACAGGAATTCAACCTACAGCTCAACAAAACGCAGTTTTGACTGGATTTCACTTTTTGGAGTTGATTTTCATCCTCCTTGTTGTAAATGATGTAATTTCATGATGTTTAGACACTTATTTATCTCTTCTAGAAGATTCATTCATAAGATAGGTAAAATTTAATGAATGAATTGGTTTCCTAGCTTATAGAGGCAAGTTGTTTTGATTGCCTAGTTTTCAGTGCTTAGTTTAGAATTGGTTGAAACAGCTCCTATTATAGTGAGCTCGACCCCTAGAGGTAGGGAAAGATGTTAGATGGCATATATTATGTACTTCCTTGCTCATTTTCATGGTTGGACTTTGGAGGGAGAAAGCTTCTATTGTATTACTGATTGTATCTCTGCATTTTTGGCAAAGGAAGAAAGACCAGGGTTTTGCAGTCCTTTTTGGGATTCCTGTGGTTACATGTATTGATGGTGTGTTTCTCTTTTTACTTTTAAGTTTGTTATGTGAATCATCTTCTTACTTTTTCTCTGCAAATAGGCAAATGAAGTGTTAAGGTAGAATTCATGGTTGCTATGCTCTGCCTTTAAGTTTGCTTAATTTCAATGTTTTCAGTTGTTTAAGGAGAATTCAAGGTGATTTCTTTCTCTCCTTAGCTCCTCACCAGTCATTCTCATCCATCCAAATTTTTCAAAGGCATCAATATAGTCTCCTACCTTGCCCCAAAGAACCCCCTGCAAAAACTGTGTCCAATCCCTGCACCCAAAATTGCCTTTCCCCAATTTTCCACCAAAACCCTAAAAATCCCAAATCAACCTTTTTTATCAGTTTACTAGCCTAAAATCAGTGTTCTTTATTGGTTATCTCTGCCCGTTGAAGATCTTTGCTGAGATAGACTGGAGAGAGCCCTCTCCTGCCCCGTAGGGCTAGCTACGAGGCTAAGTGGTTTGATGTTGCCTTGGAGTTTACCTTTTTCAGCCTGAGGTGAAATTTCAAGCACTAATATAGACAATGGTCAATTTAGTGATGTATTATGTGTTCCTACCTTATCATGTAACCTTCTATCTGTAAATTAGATAACTCATTCAGGTGAAGGTAAAACCATTGAATTTTCACCTCATGATGTTGTAATTAAGGACCTAAGAGACCCTAGATAGATTTTAGCTACTTACATTGTTGATGATTCTACAAGTTTGTATAAGTTTAACAAATTTTGGTCATCAACTCTTTCCTTGACATTTGTTGCTCATAATGATGAAGTGAGAAAACTTTGGCATGAGCGATTTGGTCACTTAAACTATTGCTCCCTTCAAAATCTATGTAAAGAAAATATGGTGACAAGTCTTCCTATCATATCTTGCAAAGATGGTGTTTGTTTTGGATGTGTACTCAGAAAACATCATCGGGATATTTTTGAAAAACATGCCTCTTGGCATGCCTTAGCGCCCTTACAACTTGTGCATAGTGATTTATGTGGTACACTTCCAGTTGTTTCATTCTCTGGTTACAAGTATTTCTTAAATTTCATTGATGATTTCTCCAAACACACTTGGGTATACTTCTTCAAACTCGAGAGTGAAGTCTTTAACATGTTCTTGGCCTTTAAGGCCTTTGTTGAGAAATGATCTGGATATCAAATTCTTAAGCTAAGATCCGATAATGGCGAAGAATATGTTAACACCAAATTCATCAACTTTTGCACTGGGCATGGAATTAATTGCAACATATTGTTCCATATACTCCACAAAAAATGGTGTAGCTGAAAGGAAAAATCACACCTTAAAGGAAATGGCTAATTGTATGCTTCAATCTAAAGGACTTAGTCTTAATTTTTGGGCAGAAGCAATTAACTGTGCAAATTACATAGTGAATTGCACTCCTATTAAGATTTTAAAGAATATCACTCCAGAAGAAGCATGGAGTTCAATTAAACCAGACGTAAGCCAATTTCATGTTTTTGGAAGTGAAGCATGGGCCCATATTCCAGATGAGAAACATAAAGCCTTATAACCTAAGAGTGAAAAATATATTTTTGTTGGATATTTTGAAGATGTCAAAGGATATAGACTTCTTCAACCTAAATCCAAAAACATAATCATTAGAAGAGATGTAAAGTTTGATGAAAATATATCGGCCTATGAGCCTAGTTAGACAAATGTGCCACCTCTCTCTATCTCTTCTACTTCTGAAAATATTCTTTCTTCAAATGATGACGACGAGGATGACAATCCTCCCCCACTTTCTCAGGATCTTACTTCATCTCCTCAACTTCCAAAATGGGTCTGTGCTACTCTAGATGTAGCAGGTTCTCTTGCAAGTGATCCTACAAATCAACGTCATACATATTTTCAATTTGATAGAGCCTCTTCTTTACTGTCTGAAGTTTGAACAAATTATGATCTTGACACCTTCGTAGAAGCTTCAGGACATCCAAATTGGGACGCAACTGTAAATGAATAATATATTTAATTATTGGCAAATGATTATACCTTGTTGCTCTTCCAAAGGGACGAAAACTTGTTATATGCAATTGGGTTTGCAGAACCAAGTTTGGACCAGATGGAAAAGTTGATAAACATAAAGCTCGTCTTGTTGCTAAAGGTTTTTCACAAGTTGAAGGAATTGACTATACTAAAACCTTCTCCCTTGTTGCCAAAATGAAATCTATACGCCTTGTTCTTTCCCTTGTTGCCTCTTTCAAATGGGAAGTCCATCATATGGATGTTAAATATGCCTTCTTGCATGGGGACTTGCATGCAGAAATATATATGGAACAACCTCCTGGCTTTATACAAAAAGACTCTAGCCTTTTATGTCGGCTTAAGAAATCCCTTTATGGTCTCAAGCAAGCCCCCCGGGCTTGGTATGCCAAAATGGATAACTTTCTTTTAGATACTGGCTTTTCAAGGTGTCATTCTGACAATATTGTCTACACCAAGAAAGTGGGTAAGTCCCTTATCATTCTTGTTCTTTATGTTGATGATATTATCCTTACTAGTAGTGATCCTAAGCTTATAAACCATGTGATGTCTAGCCTTTGAAATCACAGACTTAAGACACTTGCATTATTTTCTCAGCCTTCAAGTATTACAATCCAAAGAAGGTATTTCCCTTTCCTAGTCCAAGTATCATTGTGATCTTCTACACCACTTTCACATGGAAGACTGTAAGCCAAACCCTTCTCCCTTTCAGTTTGGAGTCAAAATTTTAGTCACTTGTACTTCCCTTGAACTTGATGCTACCTTATACCGTCAACTTGTTGGAAAATTTTTGTATCTAACCCATACCTGTCCTGACCTTTCCTTTGTTGTTGGCCTTGTTGCTCGGTTTATGAAAAAACCACATGAAAGTCATTGAAAAGCAACTAAAAGAATACTCTGTTATGTTTGAGGTATAATTCAGTTTGGGATTCATTATAGTATAGAAGCATCTCCTCTATTAGTTGGTTTCACTGATTCTGATTGGGCTAGTGACCCTGATGATCAGAAGTCTATTGTAGGTTATATATTCACTCTTGGTTATGAACCTATTACACAGGCTTGCAAGAAACAAAGTGCATTTTTCTTTCTTCAGCAGAAGTAGAGTATCATGGCAATGTTGAGGCTAGTAAGGAATCCCTGTGGCTTCATTAGATCCTGTCAGAGTTTGGTTTTCAACAAAAACTTCCAACTACACTTTGGTGTGATAATCAAAGTGCCATTCAACAATGCAAAGATCCAATCCAACATTAGCACAACAAACACATTGAACTACACATGCACTTCATCAGAAATCTCATTCATGACCATGTTCTTGAAGTGCAATATTGTTCAACTGATGATCAAGTTGCAAACATCTTTACAAAACCTCTCATAGAGGCGAAGTTTACTAAACTTTGATTTATGGTTGGAGTTCAGGAAGTTGTCACTAAGGGGGGATAGGCTCTAATGCCTCCTTCCTTCTCCTATTATGTCATCTTTGTACATCCTTCAATCCTATCCCAAGTTTTTCTTAAGGGGGGATGTTAGGATATTCCAACACATAGGAAATAATTAAGTATACCTTGGTCTAGTGTATAGTTAGGTAAAGTGTGTTTCTTTAGTATGTACTTTTTGTAACTTACAATCTGACGATCACGATATGTTCTAGACATGAACTGATCTGACAATTCATTCTCTCCTTGGTATTATCGATACTTGATCTATGGCTTAACACCTTATTGGTCCTGGAGGGTCACTTTTCTAGTGACTATTTATGAGAGAAGCTTATGTAAATTTTTTTTTTTTTTTTTTTTTTTTTTTTATTAATAATATTGCCTAAAGTGGTTGTGTTGGCTTAGGTCGTGGACTATTTCCCTCTTTGAGGGTTTTAACCATGTCAAGAATACTGGTGTATTAATATGTGATCTGTTTGTGAGAGGTGTCCTTTGGTTTTCAATATAAGGAGCTTACCCTGTAAATTCCTACAAATTTTCCGAAGAGTCATCTTACATCTTACAATGTTTATCTAGTTGTGTACTTTGCATAGTGGTCCTCCCCCACTTAATAGTATTTTTTACTAGAATTGATGGGTTATAAAGGCCATAGGTGATGGTTCTAAAGTGGTTGCCTCAATTTTTTTTCTTTTTTTATAATGCTTCTACCCATGCTCAACTCATATCTTTTCCATTGCTTCTTATAGAGGATTCACCTATAGATGATTCTCAACATGATTAAGTGGTTTTCTCCCCTTCACAATATGATGTTGATCCACCTATTACCCCTACAATTGTTTCCATAAACACTTTTACAATGGATATGCAAATAAATGTTAACAATAAGGACCTCATTGATGACATATTTAGGTTCCATCTTGTAGAAGTCTCTTCTTCTATAACTGTGTTAGAGATAATCATCACTAACTTTTGGAATCATATTGGTGTGGAGATATAGTGGTTAATTCCTTCTCCCTATGGCCACTATTCAACATGAAAGGTGGGTGGGCGGCGGGGGGGGGGGGGAGGGGGTGGGTGGTGGTTGAAAATCTTGGTGTAACTTTATTTTTGGCCACAACCAACCTTATATTGAATTGGGCATTTATTCACCCACTTTCATTTGTATTTTGGCCACTACTGACCTTATATTGAGTTGGATATATATATGGACACTATCATTTTATTTTGGCCATGTTTGACCTTATTTGAGTTGAATATTTATAAAATACTCTCATTTATATTTTGAGCATGACTAACAATTGGATCTCCATACACCCACTCTCATTATGTTTATGATTTTTCTTTTTTTGCCCTATTCAACATAAGAAGTAATGTTGAAAATGATGTAGGCTTCACTTTCAGTCGTAATAAACTTTATATTATAATAATTATCGTATTTTTTGAATTTTGTAAGGAAAATGTTATACATGTAGGCCCATAATCCTTCTTGGAAAAGTTCCCTATTCTTAAATTGTGTATATACACAATGCATTTGTAATTGAATATCAAGCAGTTCAATCACTTTCTTTAAGTGATGCTTTGAGGAACCTATTAAGTGTTGCATTTATTGTGCTTGAGTTTCTTTCTCACTCTAACACATTTTTCTTGTCTTCACCGTCTCTCCCTCTAGGGTTGCACTTATCTTGGCTAACTTCTCTTCAAGTGTTAATCCATAATGCTACATTATTCTTCTCTTTACCATAAAATTTGAGTTTTTGTTGGTTCCATTCAATGCCCTCGTTGATTCCCTTCAATGCCCTCCCTTAGATCATAATTTGAATTTAAAAAACATGTATAAGTAAATCATTTATTTGAAAAAATTCTTTACTTTGTGGTTCACATAATGATTCTTTGAAATAGGAAACCAAATATTTCTCTCTTTATTTTCCATTTGCCTAGAAGTGGTTTTATCATGCATATATCGTAAATATCTAAGAATAAATTAAAATATGTTTTTCCCAAGATTTATTTAGATAATTTGTGCCTTTTTGCACAATAAGAAATAAATTAAATTGTATGCTTAATCATATTGATCAAATTCATGAAGCATCATAGGATGGTTAAAGTAATGGATCAAGTGTGATACAAGCGTTGCAATTTTTGTAGGTTTGGAGGAACAAAGGGAAAAAACTTATGAACTTTGTTGTTTCAACATATAAAAAAAGTAGGGGATAAAATAAGAGATCAAAGGCTTTATATTTATGTCATGTTCAACCTTTGACCAAAAAATAAAAATAGTACAATGCAAACATAAATGTTAATATTTAACAATTGATTCTCACAAAGCTATAAACAATTAGAAACTCCCTCGAATGGGTTTACTATTATTTATTTAATATAAATTAAAGTTAGGGGCTTGATGCCAACAAATCTTAACATTTTTGGAGTAAGCATAATACATCATTTAAATATTAAAACACTAGATTTAGAATTTGACTTATCATTATGACATTTTTTTGCAAAGAAAAAATCACAACTTTAAACATTCCAAGAAGAGAAGGTTAAATTCAATATGTCCAAACACATGCAATCTAACCCAATTGTTGCTTCCCAATCCAAATTTCTCCTCAAAAGAGACATTGCGAGGAGATGAGAAAATATATCTAGCTTCACAAGGGCATGGGTTCCCTTCACTTTCCCCGTCAAAAATCCTTAATACATGGAGTGGTTTAATTCTATCCTTCTAATCCGCCTTGGAGGTTTTTGCTTTGAAGAATGCCAAAACCCCTTAAATAAGTACCTAATTTTAAAGAACACTTCTAGAGGTAAGAATGACATATTCTCAAAGAGAATGAGATTTCTTGAAATCCATAAAGCCCAAGAGACAATGATGGGGAAATATCTATAATTGGCCATGTTACTCCCTCACACCTAGGTGAGCTAGAAGAGATTTTTTAATGATCCACATTGTAGACAATGGTCCTAGTGATGAATTTCATCATTCTCCACAAGTTAGTAGCCCATAGATGGCCCATATATCATGATAATATCACTTTTCCAATGAAAATGATGAGCCAACACACATTAGGTACATTAGCCATTGTTTCGTACTTAGTTTTTAAGTTTAATGTATTTTTCATTTAAGCAGGATCATGCGTTAATGCTAGACTATAAGAGGGGGTAGATATGACAAGATATGGAGAGTGCCTGAGCTCTAATACCACTATTGATACGAGAATCAAACAGAGAGTTGGAGAAAATGTGTGATTCCTTTCATTAATAAGATACACATATAAATACAATGTTTTTGACCCTTGGATTCATCTTCCAAGAGGTCTATTGGATTCCCAATGTATGTTCACCTTCATCTATGAATATTCATATTCATATTATTCCTCGAAAGGACACCATAATCCCTAAGGATTAGGTTTCCAAAAATGATGTTTGGAAGTTATTCCTTTTTCCTTGTTTCACCTTGGTGGCCATCATATGTATTCTAGCCAAGTGTTGCCAATCTTGGAGAGAAGAGTACTAGTAGGGTACCTTAAAAAGGGTGATGTGTCCATGTCCTTCCCATAATTAAAAAATTCCATATATTTTCTCTCCATTGTCAATTCTTTTGGGTTGACTATTACATGTACCCAATAAAGGTTTGTACTTCATACTCCCATTAGAACAAGGGACTTGGATGTTCAAGGTTGATGTAGTTGTATAAAAAAGAGAGAGCTTGATACAAATTTAAAAATGCGAAATAAAAATGAAAGGGATGTTAATGATGAGTCAAAAGCCAAAGAAGCTTGAGCTCTATCCTGTCCTATCACTTGAATCCTTAATGCAATGGATGCATAACTAAAAAAAATAATTAAATAATTTTGACCCCTATGCAATGAAATACATATACATCAAAAAGACATTGCAAAAAAAAACAAAGAACTTAAGAAGAAAGAAAGAAATGGGTCAAAAGATAATGGGCCCAAAGAAAGTGTAACTCAATGCCCAAAGCACTCCCTCTATAATGATGCTTATGGATACATCATACATGGCTTTACTTGTCAAAGAAACCATTCCCAAGAAGTAAGCTCCATGTTATATCATTATCATTCAAACTTATACCTTGATTGTTTTCTTGTTAAATACTCTAATTCTTGGGTATTAACACACCGAATATGGTTCTATGATAATCCTCCCATATGTAAAATTGGAAAAGTGCACAAAATCATAAGCTAGTGTGAATTTTGATGAAGGTACCTAATGTTGATCTACTTAGTGGCTTTTACATTAAACATGACTCACCTTTTATGTTACAAACTTTTGTACACATGTTTAATGTAAACACCACTAAGTACATCATATTAGGTTGGTTAGTCTCACTTGATTCTTGGATCCCCTAATTGTTGGAGCTTGCATAAACATGGTCCTTTTGATAACATTGATGGTTCTTGTTCGATGCTTCATCAAGGACGTTGCACACCCTTTAGAGGGAATTGGACCTTATGATGACATGATGGATCCTTGAGATGTCCTAACATTGATGATGAGAATTAGGCTTCTTGAAGACATGGCATCTCTCTTAAGACACATCTTCACTCATTTGCGATTGCATATTGGACATGAGACATTGCACCTACACCATGATATAACACTTGGATGATGGATGTGGTTCATAACATGAGGATGGGACACCATTGATGATGTCATCACACATTTTGGAGCTTGATGCAACCATTTGATATGAAACATTGTGACTTTTGGAGACAACGTTTTACTTTGGATCCCTTACTTGCCACTTGGAGTGAGTCATCCACCTTTTAGAGAGAATTTATGCCACGTACATGACCTAGAGCACATTTATGATGATGACTTACATTTTGAGCATTATTTCTCATTTATGAAACATTGATGGGGGTCTTGAGACCTATTTTCTTGTGTATCATGGTTATTTCTTTGAGAGGTGTTTTATAGCCTAATATGGGGGAGATGTAGTGATTATAAAATGAAGTGTTACATCAAAAAATAATATTAATATAATATAATGTCAACTTAATTAAAAAGTACTAAAAAGTAAAGGTAGTAAAAATAATAAATCAATTCAATTCAGTTTGTTATATTGTAAATTTGTTTTATTAATGAAATTACAAACTTTTTTTTGATAAAAATTATAATATGCATATCACATTTAAATAATAATGATTCATATTGGTAAGCATGATATTTCAAAACATGTAATTAGTAAACATATAAAACTTAATAAATTTAATTAATAAACATATAGTTAGAAATAAGAATATTTCTATATATAGAGATGTGAAAAATATACAATAAAAAAATAGTAGATATAAATTAAGAACCATTTAACCATATTTCATATTCATAACCATTATATTACAAACGTTCATATTTAAATTTTAATTAATAAACATATAAAAAACCTAAAATTGAAATATATATATATATATATATATATATATATAATATATATATATATATATATCACATTAAAAATATAAAAATTATAAAACATCTTAAAAAAATACCAAGCATGCACACACACATATTTTAGAGTTTTAATAAAATTAAGAATAAGAATATTTCTATATATGGAGATGTCAAATTTATATAAATATAAATAATGTTATTAATAACCACCATATATCCATCTTAACTCTGGATTTACCAATTGCTGAAAGAAATCAAATCTCTTGAGGTGAAAACCTTTCCTCAAGTTTTGCATTCAAAAAGGGGTTTGCATCTTGAGGGATTTGATCCCTCTTGACGCTTGGTAGATATAGAGCCAATATGGATATTTTTATGTATTTTTGCCTTATCCCTAGAGTGGGTAAGAGATCAAAGCATTATTTTATGTTTAGGGATTTAGTGGATGAAGAAGTGCTAGATATTTCATATAAATAAGATAAACACTCCTAATGCAAATCATTAATAATGGAGATATATCAATACTTGTATACTTTTATTCTTATCTTAGCTATGGATTAATAATTAACGCAACCTCTTGAGAAGATTATTTGTGGCTGCTTTTTAAAGATTAATGTATGTTTCATAGCTAGGGTTTATGAATGAGCAATGTTTTTATGAGTAAAAGTTCTCTCTAAGCCTTGTGGATTTATTTTTTTAATGTATTAAGTGCAAATATGCTTATCTATTGGTAAGGGAACATTCTATTTGTATTATTGTTGGATGGTTTCTGTCTTTTAAACCCTAGAAATATTTCTAGTGGAGAATATTCCCTTGATTTTGCCTTGAAAGCTTGTAAAAGTATTAGAAGGGTCTTCTAGGATTAGTTATAGGGAGAGGAGAGTGTCATTAATAATGATGAATGCATCCCATTATTAACACTCCTAAAAGGGTCAATATCTTGGTTTTGGTGCATGATAGAGTCATAAAATGGGCTAGATGTCCTCTTCACAATGCTAGAGAAGCACTATACAATCCCTCTGGGGATGGTAGGTGTACCTAGAAGAAAGAATCTAATACATACTTAACCAAGTGAGATCAACATCATAGGTGCAAGAACCAAAAGAGTATGAGAGTGTGCCATTTTAATCTAGAAGGTATCAAAGTACTTTACACGAACCTCATTTTCAAATGTCTTTCTAGCTCATGATTTGTAAATATGCTACCATGCTTAGGTATGAGAGGGTTACCATAAGTCCCTATTAGGTGTTTCCAACCCTAAGGGGAACAACGATTCCTTAATCATCCATGAATCTTCAAGTGCCAGTGATCAATAACATGGTATAGGGTTTACTTCATGGAAGATGCCACATTTTGTTATAAAATGTAACTAGGTTCGGTCTTCATAATAACATGTAATTATGATCTTTGTAAATGATGAAATAAAAAGAATAAAGTTATTTTTGTAATACCTTGCTTCATGGGTTTCATGAGCAAGAGTTTTTATTTCTAGATGGCTCCCGTTGAGAGCTTTAGGATTTGTCAAAGAGTCAATGTCATGTAGGAAGATATGTCAAGAGTATTCTAGTTTATAGGACTGTCAAAATAGCCTCCAAAAGACAAGCACAATCCTCTTGATGTCGACTTGGAAGATGAATTAAATAACTCATTCCTGCTCATATAATGAAGACACAACGGTTCACTCTCATGCTAGCTTATATGTATGACAAACCACTATATATAGGCGTATAAGGATTCACATTACAATAACACAAAATTTTGATCATACTCTGAATTCAGACAAGAGTGCAAAAGATAGTTCAGATAAGAAACTCAGATACCTTTGCAATTTCGGTGGGTAATTACAGTGACAAAATTCGGATGGAAAATCATAGTGAATATACCTCGTTGACCTGAGTTATTTTATGGTGGAAACAGAGAACAGACTTCGGATGATTGAGTAGACAAAACAAAATTTGGAAAATTTCGGATGGGTACAATTCGGGTCCCTCTATGATTTCAGATACTTCTATATTGCAGTGACAATGTTTCGATGTTGAAAAGAGTCTACAATTCAAAGACAATGGTTTGGTGTAATTTTAGATGAATAAAGGAACCTCAGTGGTGCCATAGGAAGGACGATCCAGTGCTAAACATCGTCTCAATAAGGATGCAATTCAGACATGCTTGCAGTTATATTACAACGATGAATTTTAGATTGCTCTAGTAATGAAGCTTCAACAGTGGAAGAAGAATATAGAAGAAGAAGCACAAGAGAACTCATGTCTTGGTCTTGGAGTGGCTAATAGGTCAAGGGTCTTGGTCTTTCTATTCATCAATTGGAATCTCGATAAGAAGAGTTTGTGCGGCTTTTCCTCTCAAAGAGTGAGAGGTTTTGGCCCTGGCTCATGCCTACATGTTGTGTCTCTTCTCTATTTATGTTCATGCATTGGTTACCGTTTGTTGAAAAAGAACACTAAAAATATAATGTAAAGAAGATCTTAATCTAAGTAAAAAACATTCACAAGTAGTCACTAATGGAAGAGAAATCAACTAACACTAGCGCCCTAGATTTCTCAACACATTCTTGTACCAACTATGAAATTACAACATCCTTGAGCATTACGATGTGAAGAGGAGCAATCACGGAACCTGAGTTACCTCTTTTCTCAACCTATTTTGACCACCTCTCGTGTGCCTTTTTCTTCATTGATTTTTCTTTTAGATCTATAGTTTGGGTAGAAAGATTTTATTGATTCATCACTGACCCCTTAAAGATGAAGCGTTTCAGGGAAAATCAAAGTTCCTTTTATTTAGATAGTTCATGCACTAGGTAGGAATTGGGTGAGGTCTAGCAAGGGGGTAGAGCTTAGGCTAGGCTTTTGTCCACACACTTTCAATTTTTCCTACCAATATTTTGCATTTTAACATTATGGTTCATTCTCTTTCCTTTCTTTATCCTACAAACACCTCTTAGGGAAAATTTTCTAAGGAACTAATATTGGTGAAAGATAACAATCAACTCAAAGATGGGATGTGGATATAAGAGAGATGGAAAGTGTCAAGTATGGATAACCTTGGAAATGCAATGTCAATCAAATCCTCCTATTTGTGTCTCTCCTAGATAGTGAAAGAAAGGCCTCAAGGAAGGTCACATTGAACTAGGGGCACATGATAACCACCAAGGTGAATCCTACGGAAAAGAGTACAAAATTTAAGTGGTCTATTATTCAATTCAACTTGTGATCCATACTAGAATGCCCTCAGATAGTAAATGAAAGCACTTGAAATAAAGAAAATATGGTTAATGTACCTCACATTTGATGACCCAACTTCACTAGATGAGTAGGCTAGATGTAAATAAAACACTGATTGGAGCATGGATGGGAGACATTTGAGGCATATCTATCCATGGAACATAATAGGGATGCTAGTTAGCAAACTGAACAATAGGAGAACATTTTTCTCCTAGGGTTTACTCACATGGGTGGGTAATAGTGGTATTGTGAGTATTTGATATAGGAGGCCTTATATTTGATTACCTTTTGCATAGGGATCTCTTGAAGCTATTAGGGAAGCCTCCCTTGTGTTGGATTTATCAGTCACTAGAGAGAAGGAAATGATTGCCTAGGTGACAATGGTAACACTTTCATGTTACATTTGACTTAGCGCCTTGTAAAAAATTTTGCACTAAGGTGTTAGATTTTGTGATAATAAGCCAATCTTGGTTCCAACAACTTTTTATAGCTCTCAAGTAGTTGAATCCAACCCAAGATACAACACTACTTGTCAAAGACAAAGCCTCTTTCTACACTTTTGTGCAAAGGAATAATCCATGAGAATTTGTTGGAGGGTATCATATGAATTGCATAATATGGAGTATCGTATGTTGAAATATGTAACTAGGTTCTGTCTTCATAATGAAAAATGTAATCATGATTTTATGTATTTAATGAAAAGATAAAAATAAATTTATTATTGTGAGTCTTGTGGCATGGGTTTCATGCTCAAGAGAATTTATTTTTACAGGTCAAAGTACCCATTGAGTGCTTCTAGGTTTGTCATAAAGTCATTATCATGTATGAATGCCCCATTTTGGCATGTTACATATTGTAAAAGGAATTTTGTTGAGTCAATGTTAGGGCCCTTTACTACTACTATAACCCCTTATTGTTATTAGTACAACCCCATTATTATATTGTTGTACCCATGTAGTCCCCATATTGTTATTATTGTGCCCCATAGAAGCCCACTATTGTTATTATTGTGCCCTTACATTATTGTTGTTATGTCGGCTTTGATTATGTTATGACCCCTTAGACTCTTATATAGAAAGGAGGCCTTGTCATTTGTATCATCCAATAATTGTTCATTTGTGTAATGTAAAGGAGGTTTTCCCCTCGAAGAGGCTCATTTCTAAGGCGTTTATCTATCTTTCCTATCTTTTGGTGAGCTGGTTTCATAACATTTGGTATCAGAGCTTTGGATTCTAGGGTTTCGCTGCTCCAAATAGGTCATCGTGGAATTTTCACTATAACTTTTTTTTTGCCATGTTTCAAAGGCGAAAAAAAAAATGCATTTGATACAAACTCGCGCTAAACCTTAGGTCCGAATTTCAGAGCTTATATCACTATATTTTCGGAGATATGATCTCAGAAAGTTAGGGTTTTTGCAAGCTCCATAATTTCAACTAAAACAGGTCATCGTGGGATTTTCGTTATAACTATTTTGCTACAAAGTTTCAAAAGCTAAAAAAAAAAAACCATTTGAGAAGAAATAGGTCTGAACCTCGGCTCCGAATTTCAAATCTTGTATCGCTATATTTTTGGAGATATAGCTTGAGGAATTTAGGGTTTTTGCAGACCCTTGAATTACATTCCAAATAGGTCACCTTGGGAAAATCGTCATAACTCTCTCTTTGTGCATCAGATTGAAATTTCGTAAGAAGTTACAAAAAGAGGACGGATTGTAGTTGCTTGTGTATATTTTTCAGATCCAAAGGTCAAAATAGTGACACATGGCACTTCATACAAGTTCGCTCTTCTGAAAAGGTATATAATCAGGTCATCATGGGAGATTGTGCATAACTCTTTCTTGGAGAATCCAATTTTGATTAGACTGGTGGAATTGGAAAGAGGACACAAAGGACTACTGCAAGTCGCAATTTCAGAATTGGAAGAGCCGAAATTACAGAATTATAGTCGTTTCAAGATTGAGCTCCTAAAATCAAGAAAAGGCGATATGAGGAAGTTTGATGGCAAGGATCCAATATATTGGATACTACAGATGGAGCAATATTTTGATCTACATGAGGTGCAACTATTACAAAAGGTATGTATTACATCTTCATATTCAGAACCGGATCAATTTTTATGTTATAAAGGGCTTTGTTCTCATAAACCTCTTGTTACATGGTCAATTTTCACGGAGGAAATGATAGCACATTATGATGATATAAACAGAAACACCTTCTTTAGCCAATTGATAAATCTCAAACAAAAGTGTTCAATGATAGAGCACATTGAGGACTTTCAAAAATTGAAAATAAGGGTAAATGATATTCCAAAGAAGCAAAATATTCATGTCTTCATAAGTACTTTAAAGGATAACATTCAACATGAGGTTCGTCTTTGGGAACCTGATTCGTTGGAGAAGGCATTTAGGAGGGCAAGAAAAATTGAAAGCGAAATTACAGAAACAAGGAATCCCACCACTCATAACTATAATTATGGAAGTGTTTCTTCTCCTAGCCTTTCACAACCTACAAGGTTTACACCACAACAATTGGAAGGAAAAAAGAGAAAAAGGGCTTTGTTACAATTGTGATAGAAAATGTACTAAAGGTCATAAGTGTGCTGAGAAGAAATTATTTTACATAAGAGTATGAAGAATAGGAAGAAAAGGATCAAGAAACATCAAAAGAAGAGGATATACGCCAGGACCCAACCCTAGAGAAAGAAGAAATGAATTCGACCATATCTTGTAAAGCATTGGCAATAATTACCACTCCTCAAACTCTTAAGATAGAAGGACATATCGAGAAGAAAAAGGTTGAAGAAGTGAAAGATCACATCGAGAAAGAAGAAATGAATCCAACCATATCTTGTAATGCATTGGCCAGAATTACCACTCCTCAAACTATCAAGATAGAAGGACATATCAAGAAGAAAAATGTTCAAGACGTGAAAGATCACATCGAGCATCAAGAAATGAATCCGACTGTATCTTGTAAAGCATTGGAAGAAATTACCACTCTTCAAACTCTCAAGATAGAAGGACATATTAAGAAGAAAGAGGTTCAAGCAGTGAAAGATCACATCGAGCATCAACAACAGGTTATCCAACTTTTAAAGGATAACGCCACTTTGGTGCAGAATCAAATGAAACAATAGGTAGATCAACATCATAGTGAAAAAAGTTTTGATGTAGGTGATTGGGTATTTTTACGGCTACATCTAAAACAAGCTATTTATGAGAAGGAAATGTTGGCAACACTACATGCACTTAAGAAGTGGTGACCTTACCCAAGGGGAAGACACTTCAAGGTAAAAATGGATCATGATAGTCTTAAATACTTTTTAGAACAAAGATTATTTTTAGAATAACAGAAAAAATGGGTCACAAATATGTTGGGTTATGACTTTGAAATCATCTACAAAAAAGGGAAGCAAAATTTGTTGCAGATGCACTCTCAAGAAAGGATGAGGATGTGGAAGCATTGTTTTGTGTTATTTCTATTATCCAACCAGATTGGATACATGAAGCAAGGGATGAATGGAAAAATGATGAAAAAGTGTGGCCACTCATTCAAAAGTTGCAGAACCTGAAGCAGTCACAAAAAGAAGAACATGACAGCTACGAAATCAATCAATTTTAGAGTATCTCATTAAGTGGAAGAACTTACCCGCTGAATATTCCACATGGGAGGACAAGAATTTTATACAGAAGCATCAAGAACTACTCAAGCGTTGAGGACAACACTTTTTGAAATAGAGGGGCATGTTAGGGCCCTTTACTACTAGTGTAACCCCTTATTGTTATTACTACAACCCCCTTATTATATTGTTGTACCCATGTAGTGCCCATATTGTTATTATTGTGCCCCATAGAAAGCCCACTATTGTTATTATTATGCCCTTACATTATTATTGTTATGTCGGCTCTGATTATATTATGACCCCTTAGACTCCTATAGATAGAAAGGAGGTCTTGTCATTTGTATCATCCAAGAATTGTTCATTTGTGTATTGTAAAGGAGGTTGCCCCCTCGAAGAGGCTTTTTTCTAAGGCGTCATCTATCTTTCCTATCTTTTGGTGAGCTGGTTTCATAGCAGTCAATGTTAGAGTCAAAAAGCCCTCCAAGATCTCGTCTTAAGTGCTACAAAATGTCGGCCCTCAAAAGAAGAAAACCAATCCATTTAAGGGACATGTCCACCTAGGTTCTATGTCAAGTCGACCTACAAGCATAGGAAGGAAGAATATATAGAAGAGGACTTGACCTCACTTCAAGAAGCATCAATCAAGCATCCTCGAAGAACAAAGAAGTGCGAGTAGGGAAGGAAGAAAGTCTCTTGAAGTAGCGAAGAGAAAGAGAAGAAGATCAAAGTCATCTAGCCTTGTTTTTAGGTCCCTCCACTCAGACATGTGGCTATAGTTAGGGTTTCCACAATAAGGTTTCAACAATCCTTGAAGAAGGTGAGATAAAGGTCACAAAAGGAGCATTCTTGCTAGCCGAGGTCTCATGAAGAAGTGCTTAGGTCAAGCGAAGGAAAGGAGCCTCACCAATTTGCCCCAATTAGCTCACATGTGCAAAATTTCAGTGATTATAGACATGCCGAAAATTGCAGGCCTGTAGTAAGAGACCAAAACTTGAAAAGAAGCCAAAATTTGTGGTATAATGCTTAGTTTGACCAACATTGTCTTAGAACGAAGAAGAGTTATTCAAGGAAGAATTCTGACTTGGTCTTGGAGAGGTTCTTGGTCAAGGGTCTAGGTCTTGGAATTTGTCAATTGAAGATTCTATAAGAAGAAGAATTATGTGGGTTTTCCTCTTAAGATTGTAGAGGTTTTGGCCCTGGTTGATTGCCTATATCTTGTGTCCTTTGTCTCATTGTTATTTATGATTTGATAGTTGTTTGATGATAGAGAACACAAATAATAAACAAGAAAAAAAAGAAGCAAACTAAGTGAGGTAAAAATATATCACAAGTAGTTATCAAGTAAGATAAATCATGTACTTTGCTACCCCTAGATTTCTCAACATGGTATCAAAGCTATGGTGGCAAGTCAAGTAAGGGCAACTCATCAAAGGACCAGAGTTCAGAAGATTATCAAAGACATGAAATCACCAAGAAGATCATCTCATCTCCAAGGCATCTTCAAGGTCAAGGATTACATCATCATAAGTTGAAGGAAGTCAAAAGAAGAAGACCTACAAACCTTAGTTCGTTCAAAGAAAAATTCTACAAAGCGCTCTTGGGAACCTCACTCAAGGAAGGAGACCTCAATAAACTGCACCTCTTTTCAAAATTCAAGAAGAAATACAAGAAGTGAAGCATCTTCAAATCTACTCATCCAAGGAAATCAAGATCAAAGGCGTTGTCTTCATCATCAAAGATTCAAAGTGATCTCCGTCTCCTTGGATCATAGATCACTTTTGAAGAAAGACATCTTCATCAAGAAGAAGTCCTCTATTACCAATATCATCATCAAAAATCAAGAAGGCAACAGGTTGACAAGGAGTATATTCACAAGTACGTTTATGTCTACATTTGAATCTATCAAAATGTCTTTTTGCAAATAAAGCAACAAGTTGGTTGGGGCTTCAAACTTTCTTGCATGGAAGAAAAGGACAAACTTGAACCTCATAGAAAATGTAGTTATGGAACATGTTAAGGGCTCAATCGCTAAACCTCCAAAGGAAGAAGCTCAAGCTCATGCAAAATTCATGAAAGGGGAACTAAGGGCTCAAAGGGTTTTCATAGAAACCATTAAGGATCCCCTCATTCCCTATGTATCAAACTTAAAAACATAAAAAGAAATATATGACAAACTTGTAGAATTGTTCTCCGTAAGCACTGTTAGAGAAGTGATATCGTTAAGACAAGACCTCTACAAGATGAAGATATCAAAAGAAGAAGGAATATCCTCATACTTTATGAGGATATCTAAAATAAGGGACCAACTACAAGAGTTGGGAGAAATAACGTCTGATAAGGAAATGACTACTATAGCGCTCAATGCACTACCATAGGAATGTGGTAACTTTACATCAAGCATTTATGTGAAGAAGGAAGCTACTCTATTCAATGATCTATGGTCACAATGCAAAATTGAAGAAACCAGGTTGAAGGCAAAAAGTGATGTAGGATCAAACAACCAAACACAAGCATTTGCTACCATGGCGAAGAGAAAAGGAAATATTGGAAAATTTGGTCCTCAGAAAAGGAAGAAGAATATGGCAAAAGTTCAATGCTACAACTATCAAGAATATGGGCACTACAATAGAGGTTGTCCCAAGCTCAAGGACAACAAAAGAGGAAGGGAGGAGGCCCATATAACCAAAGAAGTGGAAGATGTTGAGAAGAAGAAGTCAAAGAAGGAAGAATTGAAAGATCTCTACTATGATTGAAACAATCTTCTTCACCAATATCTTGTTAGTTTTTGTATAACTATCAGGGTAGGAAGCATTAGAAGCATGATAGGATGCATCATTTTAGGAGATGAAATCATAAGAGCATATAAATGAAGCAAGAGCTCATGAAACCATCAACAAAATCTTGAAAGATAGTTGAAGTAGAAGACTATGGCATCTATCATTAGAAGGAAGTAGCTCTTGGTAACCTCATTAGAAGCATTAATAGTACTTATGGGTCGAAGGAAGTCATCTAGTGTAGAACTCATCATACATCATTGGAAAGGAGCATTTACATGATGAGGATAATCAAGATCCTCCATTAGAATCTTTATTAGAAGGTTTATCTCTTGGAAGAAGCAAGTGTCTCGCTAAGAATACCACTTTGGATGGGATTCACTATTTTGAAGAATGATGGTATGGGGACAAAGGAATGCAACATTTTGAGATGGTTGAAATACTCCCAATCAAGGGAAGGAAGGGACTGAAGGAAGTCTAAATGACCAAAGGAATAAAAGAGGTATGTATGCATATGTTTGATAAGTTAGGTCATGTCATCATATAGTTGCAGATAATTAGGATCGATACTCTACCTCATGAGTATGGTGAAAAGAAAGGGTTCTCTTATGTTGGAAAGATGTATTAATGCATAGTTCACATATTGACTAGATGAAATCAACATAGTATGTCCTCGTATGAAATATGAGGTGGTTGACAAAGATGAAGGAACTATGATTGGAAGTTCCTGGGAAGCAATATGTGAATAAAGAAAAGAAGAGATCTGAAAGATGCAACTATGGTCACCTAGAAAAGGTAATCAACATTCGATGACTAGAAGAATTGGACATGATATCTCTGTGGGAATGATATGAAGACCTTGGGAAATTCCCGAAAGAAAATAAGAAGATATTCCTAGTAAGCTTTGAAGACAAAGTTTCTTGAAGAGAGCGGTGATGTGATGAATATAATTCATATAAAAATAATAAATATAAATATACTAATAACAAATAATAATTAATTAACTAATGGTTAGTTAGTTAGTAATGAAGAGGCATGTCTTAGAAGACATGCCTTTTCAATTACTAACTAATTAACCATTAGTTAATTAATTATTATTATTATTATATTATATTTATTATTTTTTTTATGGATTCTAATCATAACATTGCCTCTCTTCTCGTCTCTGAACTTTCATTTTCGTTGATACAAGATGATATAATGCTCTGAGTGATAGAAAAAATTGTCGTACTGAGAACGAATCAAACCATCATATATTAAACTTTTGTGGAATCTTCTAACCTCTGAAAATTTGTGATGAATAGCTATTGTAGGATTGGATTTTGCAAATTTCAGTATTCTTGGGAACATAAATTTGTCATTTATGTTTTGAGTGATACTAGTACGTAGATTGATTGGAAAGTCTGCTCTTGTGATTCGAATGTCGATAAATAGTTCTTTTGGTTGGACTTTCCCTTATCATGTTAATGGTTGTTTCTTGATTTACTTTAGGCGTTGTTGTTGAGTTGGCTATTGAATTATCATTTGGAATTTCCATCATTTGAACGGTAACTTCTACATGTGTCTTCACTTTAGAAGGTTTATCCTCTGCTTGAGTTATGATTTACATTGGATTGCTATTTGTTTCTTTATCTTCAACTTTGACTGAAATGACTGGAGACTTTGATACTGCTTGAAGTTGTTCTAACTTGTCATTTAATGATTTCTTGTCACTTTAAGCTTTTTTATTTGTGTAAGTCTTGGTTATAATTCCTTAGATGTGAAAGTTTTCCATTTTCTAAATCGTTCACTTTGTCCTTAGTATCTCTCTCTTTATCTTTTAAATTTCTTATTTGCTCTAATAATTTTTGATTAAAGGTTTTCAGAAACAAGTTTTCTTTTTCTTTTTTCTGATAGATTCTCCTTTAGTTCCTTACCAGAACTTTCAGTTTCTTGTTTTAGCCTTTGTTTCTTAACCTTGGACTTTTTCTATATATGATGTAATTTCTCATGGTCCCTTAGATGCCAAATTTCTTCGTTGCTTTTTGTTGTTTTTTCATGAAACCGATCTACGAAATCTTTATATTTCTTCTCTGATACTTCATTCTTTTGTTGAAGTTTTGCGATTTCTTCCTTTAATCATTTTATTTGCATGTGTTCATTGTCTTGATGCTCTTCTATACTAAATAATCTTCACACTTTGGACAATGTAAATTGCACTTTTTTTGAAATATATATATATATATATATATATATATATAATATATATAATATCCAATTTCATTTAAACAACTTGGACATTTAGTTCAAAATAGTGATTGTTGCTTGGGACTTATCTTGACTACTTCATTATTTTCGAATTAGGCTCCATTTTTCTTGACTTGATAACCTTCCTTGGTAATTTAATTAAATTAATTAATTAATTTTTACTTTTATTTTTAAAGTGGTTGAGGGCCTGATCGATAATGGAAAATTCCAACTCCTGTAGAGAAACACTTTAGTTGTGACGACAAGTTGATGGCCAAATGTTGGGATCTACCAACATGGCTCTGATACCCAATGTAACGACCAAAAGTCGTATACACATCGAAAATATTTAAATATTTCAAAGAGATAAATGTCCATTGTAAGACATTACTGTATATTGATTATTGTATATTGAATTGATGTAAGACATGTGATGATTACAAATGAGAATGAGTGTCTACTTATATACCCTAGGTGCACCCCGTTTCATGAATGGTCATGTCTCTAAGACATCCCTTTTCATTACGAACTAACCAACCATTAGTTAATTAATTATTATTATTATATTTAGATTTATGCTTATATTTTTATATGAATTATGTTCATAACAAGTCACCTAGAAAAGACAATCATCATCTGATGACTAGAAGAATTGGACATGATATATCTATAGGAAGGATATGAAGACCTTGGAATAGTTCGGAAAGAGAGAAGACCCTTGACAATTGAATATCTTGGAGATGTGTCAATAATATGCAAGATGTTGATGTTGCAACAAGAAAATATCATGATGAAGGACCATCACAAAAGGTAATTTATGATGCGATGTTCATTCTTTATTTTGAACAATATCTGGATGGGCTAATACAGTGCTACCAAAAGGGAATTGTGGATGTCATCTACAACTAAGCACTCATGTGGTTGGATGGAAGATCCCAAAGGAAACATGACGTAGAAGAGGTAGATGTATGAAGAAGATCCAGATGTGGATCAAAAGATCACTTCCCAATGAAGAGAAGGATGACCTAACTGACATGACTCGTGAAGGAAGTGATGGATGACCGATGCCCTACGAAGAAGTCCCAAAAGATGAAGGCTCCATAAAGATGAAGATGAAATTCATGACATTGAATCGAGGAGCTATACAAGCAATTGAAGGTCCCATGATCTCCACCTAAGAAGAGATATATGCTGCTGGGAACAAGTCCCTAGTTAAGAGGGAGCCTCGAAGCAAGTTTCTGATTTAGTAGAAACTTGGATGCAAGTTCCTAAGTCAAGAGGGAGCTTGGGTACATTACATCATTGGAATGGGTATATCCTCCCTCGTTGAGAAGGAGAGGTAGACACATCATTCTTATCTTCACTAAGGACGAAAAGAATTGAGGATTGGGTAAACATTTGGCATCAGATACTCTTCAAGGATGTGGTAGGCAATCCAAGATAAGAGTAGTCATAGAGGACTGATATTCTTTGATTGGGAATCCAAGATAAGAATAGACCTGAAAGGACATACCCTGTGAACACCCAGGTGGGGTATGCTCCTGGAGAGACGATGATGAAAGTGTTTATAAATCATTGGTCTTGCCAACATTGTGCTATTATCTTGTGGAGAGATAGAGTTGTTAGTCAAGGCCTTGATATGTGACAATGCTGGATGATATGTTGCTATGCAGATGGGCTACCAATCTGACTCTTCTTATGAGAATTCTTCAGATTGAGAATGTCCAAGCACCTTGTATGGATTATGAATACCTCCCTAGTTAAAAGGGAGTGTTGAAAAATGTAACTAGGTTCGATCTTCATAGTGACAAATGTAATCATGATTATGTATTTAATGAAAAAAGAAAAATAAATTTATTATTGTGAGTCTTGAGGCATGGGTTTCATGCTCAAGAGAATTTATTTTTATAGGGGAAAGCACCCATTGAGTGCTTCTAGGTTTGTCATAATTTCATTGTCATGTATGAATGACCCATTTGAACATGTTACATATGGTAAAAATAATTTTGTTGAGTCAATGTTAGAGTCAAAAAGACCCTCCAAGACCTCGTCTCAAGTGCTACAACAAGTTGGTTCTCAAAAGAAACAATCAATCCATTTAAGGGACATGTTGGCCTAGGTGCTATGTCAAGTCAACCTACAAGCATAGGAAGGAAGACTGTGTACAATAGGACTTAATGTCACTTGAAGAAGCATCAATCAAGCATCCTTGAAGAAGAAAGAAGTGTGAGTAGGGAAGGAAGAAAGTCTCTTGAAGCAATGAAGAGAAAGAGAAGATCTAAGTCTCCTAGCCTTGTTTTTGGGTCCCTCCACTCACACGTGACTACAACTTGGGTTTCAACAATCCTTGAAGAAGCCGCGATAAAGGTAACAAAAGGAGCATTCTTGCTAGCCAAGGTCTCAAGAAGAAGTGTTTAGGTCAAGCGAAGGAAAGGAGCCTCACCAATTTGCCCCAATCAACTCACACATGTGGAATTTCAGTGATTACAGGTAGGCCGAAAATTGCAGGCATGTAGTAAGATATCGAGACTTGAAAAGAAGGCAAAATATTTGGTATAGTAGTCAGTTTGACACTTAGAAGGAAGAAGAGTTGTTCAAGGAAGAATTGTGACTTGGTCTTGGAGAGGTTCTTGGTCAAGCGTCTAGGTCTTGGATTTCATCAATTGAAGATTCTATAAGAAGAAGAATTTTGTGGGTTTTTCTCTAAAGATTGGAGAGGTTTTGGCCCTTGCTGATCGCTATATCTTGTGTCCTTTGTTTCATTGTTATTTATGATTTGATAGCTACTTGATGATAGAGAACACTAATAATAAACAAGAGAAATTAGCAGCTAAGTGAAGTGAAAATATATCACAAGCAGTTATCAAGCAAGAGAAATCATCTACTTTGTTGCCCTTGGATTCTCAACATCCTAGACCAGACCAAGTTTTGTTTAGTAAGATATCCTAGGTAGGAGCTTTATTAATTAAAGCCAAGTAGAAGAAGAGCTTACCCTTTAGGGGAGAATTTTGTTTCCAGATTGATTTCCACCACCATTAAGCATCACATTTTAACTTGAGCTTGTTGTGTATATCCCTATATGAATTTGAGACCACACTAGCTAAGCTTCTTGATCCCTTATCTTGATTTAACAAAATGATAACCGATTGACTCATGAATCCCATTATTCTTCCAATTGACCTCTTCGATCTAGAGGGTGTGCCTTCTTCCACCTATGGTTCAAGACTCACCACTATGACATGTATGGTATATCTTTAATTTTTTATAGAAAGGACACATATTACTTCATTTACTTGTATAGAATACAAGAATCATGTTGCAAGATATTCCAACATTCCCATCCACCTTGTGTAACGAAACCCAAAGGTTATGATGTGAAGAACATTTAGAGAAGTATCATTCAAATCACATACAAATTTCCTAATAATGATCATGGTTTCTATGTAAATGCAAGCTCTTCTTATTGGAGAGTTCAAAGAGAAGGTCATAGGGATAGTAACAAGTAATCCATAAACAAAATATGCAAAATATGCAGAAGGCAGCCTAAATACATCAGCTTTGATGAAACACAAACAAAAACTGAATAATTGAAATTAATATTTTGAATTCAGTACAATTACGTAAAGCCCATGAATCCCCCATTCAACCCAAGTAAAATTATTCTGCAAACATCTATATGAATTTTGTTCCCAATGATAGGTGCAACTACCCACCTAACAACTAATCATTTGCTTGATATGAACTCACAACAAAATAAATTGTAATAACTTGCCGTTACAAAACATTGTAACCCTAAAATAGGGGATATCTTAAATTATGACGACCGAATTGGAATTTATACAACATGCAAATTCCATGCACGCAAAGAATCACTCTCTTTCTCTCTCGCTTTATTTTCCAACGGCTTTAAAGTTACTTGTTCTGGCAACATTTTTTTACTGCCGGTGAATAATGGATGACAGTCTTCAACGTATTTGCAATTCATTCTGACTCTGAGTCTGAGTCTGATTCCAAGGCTTGATATGCATCTTGTGGCACTTCATCTGTAATAGATGGATATCTTGACTGCACATTTGCTCTCTTATCCTTCGATGGATGTCGTGACTTCACATTTGCTCTCTTATCCTTGGACGAAGATGGTGACTGCATATTTGCTCTCTTATCCATGGACGAAGATGGTGACTGCACATTTTCCGCCTCCTTTACCTACAAGAAACAACATATCATACATGAACATCTGACACCTTTATGCAATCAAATAAAAGCTTGATTTTTTTTTCTTTTCATTTTCTTTCAGTGAAAATTCTTTCATTGCGATGCAGAAAAGTATAAGTACAACATACAAAAATATTATTCAAAGGCACTGCTAGGTGCAAAGACAATGAAGTATATAGTGCAAAATGTATGGAAATAAACTTTTGACTATCATCTAAAACGTATTGAATCTATCAGTATTTCCTAGGCAATAGTGCATTTGCATGAAGGTTTAGGATCAATAGCGTATTCGTTCACCTTTGTGTGCAATAATAGAAATTCAGATTTGTTTCAAATCTCATTTTTCAGCCTTATGTCTGCTTATTTGAAATCAAAGATAGTAGAGAAGACTAGTAAGAATATTTTTCTCAGGTTTTGATTTGTCAAAGGCACAATAACTTGGACGAGGCATCTACATTCACTATCAATTTTAATATAAATTTTGCACAAATTAAGACTCGTATAAACATTAGTGACCATTATACATTCATATATTTTTGTGCCTGTTGTGATGTTCTCAATTTTTGTGCATGCAAAAATCACTTAGGGGTTTTGCAAAATTTTGGAAATATTATTTGGGGGAAATTATTATTTTAATGGGATGATGGAAAAATAATATTTTATTGGAAGAGGAAGACAATATTATTTTAATGAAAAATGTAGGCAAAATAATATTTTATTAGGGAGTGAAGAAAAATTATTATTTTATTGGAAAATGGTGGCAAAATAATATTTTATTGAAAAAGGAGGCAAATTATTATTTTATTGAAAATGGTGGCAAAAAGTCTCCTAGTGGAAAATGGGCCCCACCAATAAAATAATAGAGAAAAAGGAAAATCTAGAAGCTAGAGGGAAGCTCCATAAGGAATGATAAAAGAAGGAACTCAATTGTAAATCAATCTATTCTCTCATTTCTATTTGACATTGTGAAGAAGCTCAACCTTGTTTCAAGAGTTTTAAGCGAAGCTCAATAGCTAATTTCGGTGGACTTCAAGTGCCACCCTAGTTAGCTCTTTGGGAAGATTATTTCAAATCTTCCATTGTGCTCATTGTAGAGAATCTTCAGCATCTGATCCTAATCATTTGCAGGGAGTTCCAGCATAATAATTTGATTTGGTTGTAGGGTCTTACCATCACCAAGAGGCCGAGTTATATTTCCTAAAAGAGGGTTGTGTACCAAGAACATTGGAAGGTTAAATTCTGTGGCAAAATCATCAAGGGTGGAATTGCAAAAGTAAAGGGTCAAACTATTTACCAAGAACAAAATCGAACCTCTTTCAGATCAAGTGGGCTGAGTAGTTCTGCCATGCCAAACTGAGGCCGAGATATCCAATTTCAAGGAAGGGAATTGATTGCATTTTCTGATTGATGGGTGCGTGCTCATTATGGTTATTTCCAGAATTTGGGAGGTCAAGTAGGAGCAGAGATTTTCAGTGATTTGTGGGCAAATTTAGTCCACAAGTCAAGGACAAATTCTCTTTGAGTTGGGACTGATATATATATATATATATAATTATATCATCAAAGTTCAGATCTAAAGATTGCATTCCTGGACCTAGTTGATTCAATATCATTTCCAGATCTAAAGTGGAAAGTGTTGTAGCAACTCATCTAATGAGAAAGCGGAATTATCCTCTGAGCACCAGCAAACAGTCAATTCTAGTTTACTTATCAGATTGGAGGATGTTCAGGTGGGAGTTCACATCTCAGAAAAGGGGCTGAATATCTTTTGTGGTGGCTGCCATTTAGTTCCAGAATTGAAGGACTTCATTTGGGCCAAATTTTGTAATCTTGTAGCAGTTTGTCCATGATTCCAGCTCATCCAAGAAGAAATATCAAACCTGTAGCAGCTGGTAACTAAAGGGCTGAATTGCCTAATCTGACTTACTTATCAGTGTGGAGTGCTTCCCAGGTTATATCTTACAGTGGCCATTGTAATTTTCTGAATATTGCTATTAATAAAAGAATCAGATTTTGCCTCTGATATTGGATGAAGATTCTTTATGAGTTTGTTATCAAACTGTTGACGAAAACACTATAAAAGAAATTCCCAAATTGGCACAAAATGGTCTTGTCACTTTGGTTGGTTAATGATTTTTAACTTTCATTAATAAAATCAAGTCACTCTCTGAGTTTTGCATGGACTATCAACTGCTGGTCTAAAGCTGGTTAGACTCTATATATGCTATTGTATCTTGATTCTTTACACTAAATGAGGAAAAATTAAACTACACCTACAGCAGTATGCACATGACTTGTTTGATGAAACTCATTAAATAAAAAGGGGACATTAAAACTCAGAAATTATTGGCCAATTTGGAATATTTCCTATTGGGATCATTACACCCGTAGAATTCTGTACATTTTAAAGATAAGCATAAAACAAAATAAATATATTTTCTAATATTCTTCATTATATTATCACTAGGTTCAGCTTTTATATATACCTAGACAATAAGCAATAGGTTGATGATTTAATATTGATATTTGCCAACAAAAACTTCAAAATACTCTGTTGCATGCTATTTAGATTAATGTCAATGCAACATTTTTTCTTTTTTTTAAATTTTAAAGTAAGTTCACAATCATTAGCCACCTAGTATGCTATATTTTCTAGAAGATACAAATAAGTCTTTCATATTTTAGTTCCTTGTTATATCGGTAAGATGTATGTAGCTACATGGCTGATGAGCCAAAAGACTTCAATTAATTTTTTTGAACAGATTATTATGTCAAAATTTTCTTCGGTTCTTGGTTTGGGGCTGCCATGTATTTTCACTAAAATTGTTTCCTTTTTATTTCCTCTATGATCCGTTTTCATCTGAAGTGTAAACTTCTTGATAAACAGAAATATATATAAATATTTATTAATAATGAATTGACAGATGATGATGTTTACAACGGGGTTTCCTGGCTTATATAACGCCATGGGCACCCTTTGGGGAAAGGGCATGATCTTATGATCGTGGCTTTTCGTCTAATTAATCCTAAAATTAAATA
This sequence comes from Pinus taeda, assembly GCA_000404065.3. Lineage (NCBI taxonomy): Eukaryota > Viridiplantae > Streptophyta > Pinopsida > Pinales > Pinaceae > Pinus > Pinus taeda. The sequence goes on along the minus strand of APFE030381635.1, from coordinate 290,418 downwards.
ATAAACCTAAAATTAAAGACTAACTAATTTTTTACATAACATTGCCTTCCTCTCGAAAAAATGCTTTGTCCTCAAAGCATATGTAACGACGGATGTTGTTAACAAAATGCTTCATTCTCCCAGGAAGCGTCTTCTTCGGGTAAGTTCTTCCACTTGATCAGATATTCCAAGATGATCAAAGTCCCACACTTTAAAAGGTCTTGGATTAATCTCTCAATTTCCGTTTTTTGGAGATGTGGATATCAGTATGGCTTGATGTTGACGGGGTCTGACCCTGCCTTGACTTATATTGTATGCTCAATTTCCCTATTAGGCGGCATCTTCATAGGTAGGTCTTGAAATACTTTTTCATGCTTCTGAATCAGATCTTGTATCTCTGGTGACTCTTCTCTGGTCATATTTGCAGATAACATTTCTAATTGGTGACATTGTACTACATAAGCATGTGCTCCTTTTCGACTCAGCTTCATCATCTGAGATGATGTTACAACTTGATTTTCTAGTGCTTGGAATCCGTGTAGTTTGTACTTCTAAATTTTATAAATTGTACTTGATGGTTGGCAGCATAAGTACCTAAGGTTCGTAGCCATTGGATACCTAAGACTACATCTACTCCTAACGGTACCGTGAAGAATGGAGACTCTAAATTAAAGTCTTGAATCTGCAAATTGACCTTATGGCATTTCCCCACCTTTTCAATCTTCTTACCGTTAGCTACCATCACTTTCATGTTTGGTAAGGGAAATGAAAAAATGTTGAGTCTCTTTGCTACGGTTGTATCTAAAAAATTGTGTGTGCTACCAGAGTCTATGAGAACCACTACGTTGTTCTTCTTTATGTGTCCTTTTAACTTTAAGGTCTGAGGTTGTGATATACCTGTCATAGCAAATAGTTACACTTGCGGAATACTTCCGTCATCTAATTCTGGTGAGAATTCTGGGGCATCTTCTGTTTCTTCTATGTCATAATCTTCACTGTTTGAATCATTGGTTGCTTCACAATTATATAGGTTCTTTGGTTCTTTTCCTTTAGTACATCTATGTTTGGGGTCTCACTTCTCACCACAACGTTTACATTTACCCTCTTTTATCCTTTACATTTCCACATTAGATTTTTCATCTTCACGATGATGTGGTGGAACATATCTTGTATTATTTGAGTCCACATACTGGGTATTCTTCGTCTTGAATATGTTTTTTCTACTTTTGATCAAAATATTGGTTCGGATTTCTTTTCGGCTGTTTTTGCTTTTCGTCTTGCTACTTCTATTGATGTAATGTCATGCATCTCAAATTCTGCTTGTAAATGGGTTTTGAGTCCCGAGATGTATGACTGAATTAGACGAGATTCTGATAACCCAGGTACTCGTGTTACTAAGGTCTCCCATTCTTGAGTGTATTCGTCCACACTTCCTTTTTGTCATAATTTGATGAGTTTTGAAAAGAACTCTTCTTCCTTTACACCTTGGAATCTTAAAAAATGCATCCTTAAATTTTCTCCAGCTAATGACGTGTGTTGTCTTTTTCCACCACATATACCAATTATATGCTTCCCCTTCCATTTTCATGGATGCGTGCCTAAGTTTTTCGTCATCGTCATTGATGTCATATATCTCAAAGTATTCTTTTGCTTTATTTATTCATGCAATATTGTTTTTTTCGTTTCCATCGAATTTAGGCATCTCGACTTTTGCCCTTCGCTGGAATGTCGCTAATGGTTGAGTGAAAAAGGGGTGTTGATTGGTAAAGGTATCCCAGAGTTGCTTGTTTGTAAGAGTTGCGTTACTCACTTCTTGGTGGGGTGTCACTGATTTTTTTGGGGATTCAACTTTTTCATGAGAGTTTGTTGACTTTGTTGAATCTGATGAGATGTGTTCTTGATTTTCTTCATTTTCTTTTAGTAGTTCTTCGGGTGTACAATTCACCCTTTTACACAACATTTTCAGCATTGTTAAGACCTCTCTGATGTCTGCCTCTCTTTGGACATGGTAATTTTCCATCTTTAATTCTATTTGATTTGTCGTATCCTAAAGACTTTTGATTTCGTCACCCTGATTTTTGATATCATGAGCCTGCCTTTCAAGCTTGATCTGGAATTCATCTAATCTTTTACTAACCTCATCGTGGTTGTTACTTATCCTATGCTCTGTGTCAATCAATTTTTTCTAAAAATCAGCCATCGTCATTGTCGACATTGAGCGAGTAATGTGGAAGCGTGTATTTATCTACCAGCTATAATATATATATATAATATATTAAAATTTAATTAACATGACACAAGTTTTTTTTTTTTTAATTTTAATTAATTAAATTAACTTTTATATAATATAACTTATAACTAAGTTAAGTATATATGATATAACCTATAATTAAATTATAATATAATATTATATATAGGCTTATAGCTTATATAGAATTATATTATATAGTATATATATTATATATTTCGTACGGACAATTACGTCTCACTGATCCGTCACATTGTTTGACCGTTCACCAAAAAAAAACCTTCACGGCAGCCCACCGCAATGAAAAGACTCGGAGTTCAGCGTATTAGCAGATGAAAAAAATGATGGATTTACCCGGTCACCGTAGATGAAGAACAACGCAGTCACCCAATGGAAAAGACACAGATTTGGATTGGATAGTGTGCAGATGCGGCGGACAACGGACGGCAGAACAGGGGACGGAATCATAACAGTGGCATAGAGTAGTGTATGCGGCTGGTTCGACGGACTGCAGCGGAGGATGTGGCAGCCAATATGGCGGCGACACTACAGTGGAGTCGCATTGAGGGTCAACGCAGTGTGGATTCCTCGTGCCACGAATCTGGATGAGCAGTCGCGGCGGAGGTGGTGGAATAACACAAAATTCTGTGTATGTGTATTTGCAAGCCGAGAATCAACCCCTCTGATACCAATGAAGTGTAAACTTCTTGACAAACAGAAATATATATAAATATTTATTAATAATGAATTGACAGATGATGATGTTTACAATGGGGTTTCCTCGCTTATATAATGCCATGGGCACCCTTTGGGGAAAGGGCATGATCTTATGATCGTGCCCTTTCGTCTAATTAATCCTAAAATTAAATAATAAACCTAAAATTAAAGACTAACTAATTTTTTACATAACATCTTCATGGAATTCTGTCTAATTGGTCATGCAGAGCCATATTTTCTTGCAAGTGAGAATATTTTGGGAAACCGAGTTCTAGATGGTTCCTTGATGGTAGGAAAATCAACTTCTAAATAATAATTTCAACAGGGAAAACAAGCCAAGCTGATAAATAACTAGCAAACATGAAGTGTCCAGTGAGAATTGTAGGCTGTAAACAACACTATAGTATGATTCTGCAGAAAAACCATTACAGATATATCCAAGAAATGCGAATGAAACTCTTGGTCAATCTTCCTCCATTTCACTTCAAGCAATATTTTTTTCCTGCATAGGTAAACATAATTTATAATATTTTCGATACTAAACACTTTGATTTCCAAATATTTCTAGCTCGGTTGGGGAAACGGTTGCTCAATCTCTACATTGACATAGAAGCAGCTAAATTCAGACAGATTTGTTATATATATATTTTTTAACACGCTAGAAAATATTTTACTAATAAAAAGGCTGAAGCTGAAGCTTACAGCAGAGAACAAAAGTTGGCTTCCTGCGCGATGTGATCATTCAGAAGTCCATTAATTTTCCCAAGAAGAGTCAGTCTTGAAATCTTATGGGCCAGGATACATAGGGTACATTCTTGCAGGACAAAATACTTATGACAGACATTGAGTAAACTATATGTTCTACTGGGGAGAGAAAGAAGCTAAATGCTTGATCATTGCTGAAAATAACATACTAAACAGAGTTTCAGAGGCTGAGAAGAATGCCTGGGTATGTGATGCTTGTCAGACTATTCTTTCCTGAACTAGAAACTTGTGGAGGGCTGCGGTGCTTTCCATCATCCTGAACATTCAATGGCAATGCTTATGAAGGTCTTGTCAGGCTTGTTGAAGACTCACCTTGCTTCTCTTTCAGACAATCTCCTTGTTGACAAATGAGCTCACGTACCAGCACTTCTAGAGCATCCAATTGAGTTTTCTGCTGTATCAACATTCCCATTGCTATTTTGAGCCTAAGGTTGACACTGGTCCTGTTTGCACGAGGACTCTAATATTTTTCTGAAGTGGTTTTTGAAGGCTGAAATTGCATCGTCATGCCTCCATAAAGAGATGCAAGTTTCTTGTATGATTGACACCTCTATGGAGACACAGAAAAAACTTCTTTTTCCAGGAATGCAAACTGGCAGAAGGGGCAACTCCAACCAAAGCAAGAGACATGTGTGATTGAGTCCAAAATTGACTATGCTTGAACCCTTGACTACTCTGTATGCACCGATAGTACCTAGGACAATGAACTCGGGATGTGCTTGAGATCAGAGAACTCTGCAATAGAGATCTACACGCCTCCCCTGAGATCAGTGAAGGGAGAAATTTGCCTACTTGTGAAACATTGCCATACTCTCCCACTTTGACATCGAAAAGCCAAAGAAAAACATTCATTAGACAATATGTGAATTAATGAAAACGAGTGACAAGGGAATGAAGTCTTATACCTCCTGTCCAGACTGCCTGGGAGACTTGTCAATGTGTCATGTATGGACCCATCTGCCATATAATATTTGTTGACACAGGGTTGATGTGAGTGAATTACAGGATGGGATGATCACATATAGTAATCTCCCTTTTCACCTAGTGGCTAAAGATGCTTTAGAATCAGCCATGGTGATGTTTTCATGGAGAATATGGAATAACAGAACCATGATATCTCCTCAATGCTGCTATAGGTTTGTTTGATTATGTTCAATATTGAGGATAGATGAGAGTCTAAGGGATTTGTGTTATGAAAATGTGCTTGATAACGAGATGATAGTCCCCTAGCACCATGAGATTTTTGATTTGTTGACTGATGGCTTGGATGAGTCCTTGATGAAGGGCACAGGCTTCCATTCTATTGTTAGTCATGATTCTAGGCTCCACTCATACATGAATACCGCATCTCCCCTGTGGCAAAAAATGACCCTTCTGACACCTGCCTCCCCTCGATTCTGGAAGACTTGCCATATACTTCAACATAGGTTCTTATGTAAATTAAATTGATGGCTGATGGCCCCAAGATTGCAACCATAGAGAAGGGTATGCCCCCTCACCCCCCAAACACTCACACACACACACATAAATATATCACTGCAACCTTTGTATATATATCATGACTGAGGGATGGAAATTAGGAGCCAAGCAGGGTACGAAGTCACAGTGGATCCCATCAAGAACAAAATGTTATCAGCTGAATTTCAATGGAGCAACCAAAGGAGATATAGGACAAAATGGAAGTAGTGGAGTGATTAGCAACTGGGAAGGAGATAATTTGTTTAGGAGCCAAGAAGGGCACAAAGTCACCGTGGATCCCAACAAGAACAAAACGTTATCAGCTGAATTTCAATGGAGCAACCAAAGGAGATATAGGACAAAATGGAAGTAGTAGAGTGATTAGCAACTGGGCAGGAGATAATTTGTTTATAATAATATAAATATATATATATATATATATATATATATATATTGACAGAGTATCAAATAACCAGGCAGAACTGATGGCCCTAGTTGAGGGAGTCAAATTATGCATCACTTAGAACCTCCATACTCTCAGTCAATTAAAGTGGAGGGGTACTCCAAAGGTCCTGACTGACATCCTGAACAAAAAAGCAACAAACCAGGACTGGTTTCTTAGAAGCAAATGAATTGGGTCAAGGAGATAAGACGGGGTTGAGACTTCAGTTTTACTCAAGCCAGGAGATCAATAGAAAATATAGTGGATTTGCTCGCTAAAAGAATAATCAACAAGAAGACAAAACAAAATGGATGGAAAGAGCAACTAAACCAAGCTATCAATCCCATCCAAGAGTCCTAATGTCATACAAGACTCCTCGTTTGTTGCCTAACTAGTACTAGAAATCCCATCCACTAAGATTCACACACAAAGCCAATGTAATAAAGTCTGTCTGATTATCAGTAAAAGTCTAGTAACAGCCTCAATAAAATTAGTGGAAAGGCATGGAAAGTTCATTTTCTTTTCTATTTTTCTCATGCAAAACTGCATAAAACATATATTAACATGAAAATAAAAACCATTCCATTTGAAACTTACGTTTCAAAATTTGTACCTAAACAAAACCTGCTGAAGACATAAAAGCTAGGGTATGTAGGGAATAGAGGTCATCGCTTTACCTGCTCATTTTTCTGTTCGGACTGGTCCGTTCTAAGCCAAAGAGCACCCAAGTATAAAGCACTTGCCAGGAGGAGGATTGGACCTATTCTTGGATCTTTCATATAATCAGATCCTCCAGTGACAAAGTCTTTAACCCTTTCTGTCATCCTTCTGTTGTTAGTGAAACCAATTTTTTGCTTGACAAGAGACCAAGCAGGATTTGACTCCTCTGGGTTGAGATCTGGAGTCTTTACTCTCTGCAAATGCACAACTTCCATAAGTGGTTATCTTTCATGTCATTACAGAAGGAAGGAATATAACCAAATGTTTTTAATATTTATGGTGCACATATCCAAATAAAAAGCAGATTTACATTAAGAATTTTCATGCATACTATTGGAATTTTATCCTTAATGGAATTTTCATGAATACTATATGTTTAACTCACAATTTTTCTTTACAGAACAATGAAAGGGCACATGGAAATTGGAATCGAAATTATTAATGTGAACAAATGACCAATGTAGGTAAACAAAGAATATTAAAGAATAACCAGTAAAGAGGGTAAACAAAAGGTAGGTAAACTCTGTAAACTACAGTATAAAAAACCACATGTAGAATCAACTATAAGACTATGGTCCAGGATAGAGAAAGCTGGAACCTACTTGAAATGTTCTAACTTCTCAGTTCCATCAAAAGAAACGTGGTATCATCAATCCCCCACAGTAGTAGAGTCCAAACTAATCAATTGTTTCCTATATGCCATTTACGCTAGGGTTTCTAATGCTTGTGCAAGAGAAATAATTTCTTGGTGATTGAAATTGTGACCACTAAGCACAAGATCAAATTCATTCGCAAGGTTTTGAAAATATAATATTGCTGGTTCTTCTTTATTGTTCACGTTTGATTACATACAATCATTAGACTATAATTTAGTGACTTATATTCAAGTAGATTCAGGATAAAGACCAAGTTGCATGTCCTGGAAGCACATTGAGAACCTAGAAAGAAATGAAAATACATGTATTTAACACAAAAACACAGAGATAATTTAGGTAATATAAATTGAGTTTTAACTTCATTCCAACAGCAGTATTACAAAAAGATTTGCACAAGTACTCTAGAATCTAGATTCAAGGCCACGCAGAGAGGAACAACAACAATACCAACATATGGAAAAGCCACATATATAGGAGAAGCTGGTTAACCATGGTAGTCTTTTGGAGGATAATTACTCACTAGATGCTGCAACAACTAATCAGTAATCACCTAATTGGCGATACTTAACAGCCACTCAATGACTTCCAGTAATCTACGTTCTTAACCTGTTACCACAGTAACTTCTCCAACGTTACACAAAATAGTTGCATACTTCAGCATCTTGCCTGAAATTCACTCAAGTATGACAGTTGGTAGTAGTAGAGGAATTGATGAATGTAGATCCACTTTACATCTTAACATTGAAATTTGAAACCATCCCATGGTTGAGGTTAAGGAACTAATCTTCATAAAAACTATACTTGGAACAGATTAAGAAATTACTAATTTCATATCTCCAAATGAGAGAATTGCTTGATAGCAATAGTGGTATGAACATTAAATCTCCTTCCTCCAATGCAGCAAAGGGATGTAACAAATCATGTTCTCGAACTTCTAACAGATGAATACAAGAATTTGCCTCTGTAGAGTTAAAGTGAAACCTACTCAAGCATTAAGGTTGGGTGTCATATGATGATCATATACAATATTGCCAGAGCAGTGAACATGCCCACAAGGATGTTATATTGGAAGCCAAGCCTTCCTGGGATATTTTCCTTCACTTTTCAGTGCCATATGGTAACAGACCAGAACTTTAGTGATACCTTGCAGGTGAGTCCACCTCATTTCAATAATCAACCACAACCTAACGACATAACCTTAGTAACCTGAACAAATAAATCAAACATGGATAAGATATATGTGTTTGTGCAATGTTACCCAACAATGTGTACACTGTAGGGTATCCCTTGGAATGTCATATCCTAGGAGGTGAAGAATCTGGGACTAAAATGGAAGTTTCCAGCAGAGTTGTTGTCCTCGGGGTAACGAATCTGCTAGTTTGTCTATCAGCTATAAAGAGACTGGACTGGGAGCCTGTTAACATGACATTGTTTGCTGAAAGTGAATACAAGGCTCCCAAAGAAAATTCAGAATGTCATCCAATTGGACAGTGGCTTCTATAGGATGTAGTCTGAGATTGTAACAAACATTCTTGATCTAGATTGGATCATTATATTATTTGTCATCTATCTTGATGCTTTCATAGTGGAAAAATTGGAGGAATCAACTCACAAGACCATTTTAATAGGTGGGTCCTTGATAGCAACCTATTCTGGGGGTTGACAAAATCGATTTTTTGTGGGAATTTCATCTTCGAACTTGCGGATTATGGGACCACGAAATTAGACTCATCTTGCCTTTGGCAGCAATGGAACTTGCTATCTCCTCTCAATCCACTCCAAGATCACATTTCATCTTAAGTTTGTAATTAGTGCTAGCTCCAATCACTAAACCCACACTTGCATAGAACCCTCGCTTAAAACCAAAGGCCAAATAGAAGGGGGCGAAGCTATGTCATCTCGGCTTGAGACTTCTCGAATCTTGGCTCTTCTCTGTGTTACCTAGAACTTTTGAGACAATTAACTGTGTCCCCAAGATCCTGATCTTGATACAGGATCTTCCCTAAGACTTCACTGTTGATGACGTAAAACCCCGTCATCCATTAGGCCCGTCAATTGATGGATCATCCATCAAATCTCAGGTCGATGCATCATAAGAATCTTGGCCTCTGCAACATCAATCCCTTTCGAGGTGCTGATGCCCCGAGGTCTCGAGAGATGGGATGTCAAATGATGGAGATTTTGTTGTTTCTCGTGTTGATTTGGGTTAGCATTAGATGTGCTCTAGCCATGAAAATTGGTGGAGAGGCTAAAGCCTACATTACCGGATCCAGCTGCATAGGTGTGAAGATCTCCGTATCCTCGGATCTGATCCGGATCCGGGTACGGATACGCAAGAATACGACCCAAATACGACAGGTGGCGGATGTGCGTTTTTGGAAACAGCTCCTCCTCGCCAGAAACGTATTTCTATGAAAAAGCTGGAACCCACATAACTATTCCCCAAATTCTGTAACCCGAAAAGTAAAAAAATTAAAATGGATGTATGCGTTGGAGTTTAGGGTTTTCGCTTTTTATGTTAGTTAAAGTTAGGTGGTCCCTATTTGGTTGGCAATGCACCCAACGGACGGAACATAACAGAACATGGTTTCAATGTTTGGCGTTTAGCGTTCAGCATATTCCTTCCCGGCCCAGCGTTTGTCATTTAGCTTTCAGCCTTTCACTTTCAGCGCTTCGTCAGGGCCCAAAGTTTGTCGTTCAGGGCTGTTCAGGGTCAGGTTCAAGTTTCAACGTGTGTGTCTGCTAGACCAATAAACCACACAGGTATTTTAATTTTTTTATGTTACCGCCATTTCAATGTGTTGAAACTACAACCACGTTATTCATAAACGATAACCACAGCAACGTTTTATAATTTATAATGCAGAAACGAAGCGTTACAACCACAGCCGCATTTACAAATTAATAACCACAGCGGCAAACGATAACCACAACCGCAAACGATAACCGGATAATGTTTTTGAAAACCTGTTTGGAAAACCGTTTATTATCAGCGTTTAAACTTTACGGTTTATCAGCGTTTACGGTTTACGGTTTTTCCCATTCTGTGCCATTAACTGTTTATCAGTGTTTACCCAGGTTTACCCATTCTGTGCCATTGGCCCATTATGTTTATTCCGCTTTTTTTTTATGTATTGATAATTTGAAAAATATAAATTATATAATATTATATATAATATTTATTATATTTAGACTTTCAAATGAACATTTTAATTTTTTAATAGAAATCTAAATCATAATATTTTAATTTTTGTGTATTAATATACATATATTATTATAATGTTGCGTTGGAATATATAATATATTAATACAAAAATACTCGGCATATGCATCTGCCATAATATATAATTTTAATATTCAAATCATATTAATCTTGATTATATCTATATATATATATATATATATATATTATTTATATAATATAACTATATTGTATAATAATAATATCTTAACGTGCTTTACATGAATATTAAATTCATATATTTTTAGTTTGTATATATATATATATATATATATTAATATATATGTAATGTTATTTAATGAATTTTCATGTATGGATAATTGATTAATTTTAATACGTTATATTTTGAATTTTATATGCAGTAGTGAGTAACGTAATCTATATATCATTATGGAGCCATCACAACGCGAGCAGAGTGAAGGGGAAATCATCAAGACAGACCCAAAATCTCCTCTATGGTAGTATGTGGAGATTATCGGGAAAAATCCCGGAGGTGGTTCATTTAAGTGGAAGTGCAATGAATGCCAAGATATAAAAAATGGCTCATATACTAGAGTGAACGCCCATCTCATTGGTCAAACTAACACAGGGGTGCAAGTATGCACCGGGCTAAAAGATGCAAATGGCAAACTTGGCAAAGGTTTGAGTCCTGGAAAAATGCAATTCTATGCATCTTTGCAAGACGTTGCTGATAGGAAGCATGCTAAGGGAAAATACCTTGTGCAAAGCTCTACAACTAGGCCTCCATTGCCATCTAGGCCCACTGCCACAACTAATAAAAGGCCCACTCTAGGCCCTCTTGAAGCAGCATTCAACAATCAAGGTAGAGAGATCGCTGATGAACATGTAGCTCGTTGCATCTATGCAAATGGGCTAGCATTCAATTTGGTGCGTTCCCCTTATTGGCAACAAATGATTAAAGCAATTAATGAAGCGCTGAAAGGGTACAAAAGCCCTGGATATGGAAAGGTCCGCACTACTTTGTTGGCGTCAGAAAGACAATCTGTGGATAGACAGCTACAGACAATCCGGGATACATGGGCAGAAACAGGGGTGTCCATCATTTCTGATGGATGGAGAGATCAAAGAAACCGTCCATTAATTAATGTTGTTGCAGTGTGCCCCCAAGGGGCAATGTTTTTGAAGGCTGTTGATTGCAGTGGAATAGAGAAAGATGCATCTTTCATATCCACAATTCTTATTGAGGCAATAGAAAGTGTGGGGCCACATAATGTTGTCCAAGTCATTACGGACAATGCACAGGTTTGTAAAGCTGCAGATTTGATTGTGGAGGGTCAATATGATCACATCTTTTGGACTCCATGTGTAGTACATTCATTGAACCTTATGCTTGCCAAGATTGGTGAAATTGAATGCATTAATGAAATATATGTAGCAGAAAAGGAAATCCAAATGTTCAGAACCAATCATTCAATGTCCTGGGCCATTTATAGAGGTTTTGCAAAGTTGGAGCTACTAAAGGTATTTTCTTTTAATCAATCTTATTTGTATTGGAAATTCTTTTAATTGCAAATTTATATATGATTTCTCATTTCAATTTGAGATTTGACTTCTGTACTTTCTGAAACTTGTAGGTTGCTGAAACTCGTTTTGCCTCCCACACTCTTGTCATAAAGAGGCTTGTGGAGGTGAGACAAGCATTACAAGCAATGGTCATTGACCCTCTTTGGGAATCATGGAGGACTTCCACTTCTAATAGAGGGCAAAAAATCAAGTCCATCATTCTTGATGATGCATGGTGGGACAAGGTCCAATACCTTCTACGGTTCACTGAACCAATCTTGACCTTGATCAGGGCATTTGATACAGATACACCTTGCTTGGGGGAAGTTTATGAAAACATTGATAGTATGTTGGAGAGGATAAGGGAAATTATCAGGGCAAGTGAAAATGACCCTGATGAAACGTTCTATTATTTAGCAAAGGACATAGTTACAAAAAGGTGGAACAAAATGACCACACCATTACACCTTCTGGCATATGCATTGCACCCTAAATATTATCATTCCAAAGTTTTGTCTTTACCAGGTAGAACAACACCAAACAAGGATTCTGAAGTGGTACAAGGATACAAAATAGCTTTGAGAAAAATTTATAGAGATATGGGAGTTGCAATGGAAGTCCGCCAAAAATTTGGAGGGTTTGTACAGTCTACAAGTAGCTTTTCAGATCTAGTAGCTATGGACGATCGAGGACATCTTGATCCTATTACTTGGTGGGGCTTCCATGGTGGGGATAACATTCATCTCTCTACTTTAGCCACCAAGTTATTATCACAGGTTGCTAGTTCCTCATCAGTTGAGAGGAATTGGAGTACATATGGCTTCATCCATTCAGTGAAGCGAAATAGGTTGGGAGCGACAAAGGCTGAGGATCTTGTTTATGTTCATTCCAACCTCCGTCTTCTATCACATGTTGAACCAGAGTATAAAAAAGGTTCGAGCAGGATGTGGGATGTGGAGCCTGAGATCTCTGACTTGAACCTGACACTAAATGCCATGACTCACCTCAACCTACTTGAGGATATTGTTCCACCACCAGTCCAGCCTACCGTTGCAACTTCCTACATTCTAGGACCCCCATCATCTATTCATGATGTAGAGTTGCAATATGCAGAAGATAGAGATCCATTTGAAGATATGTAAATGTATTTACTATTATCATTTATGATATCATGATCCTTTTTGTTACTTTGTATGACAGATGATGTATCATTTCAGTGTTTCAGTCTTCATATTGATAATATATCTAATGGTTTCGGTTCTAAAAGTGTTTGATGGTTCAATGGAGTATTTGATTTTTGAACTCTAAAGTGTTTTTTAAAATTTTAAAAATATTATTATATTTTATTTTTTTGTACGTGATGTATCCTTGCCGTATCCGGATCTTAGATTTTAAAAATACTAGCGGATCCGGATCCGGATCCGTATCCGTATCCGAATCCTGGTAACTTAGGCTAAAGCACATGAGATCTCCAAGACCTAGAAATGGGTTGGGTAGATTCTAACTGGTTTGGGAGATATTAAAATAATTAATATTCTTAATGGAGTTCCTAAGTTATAAAATATTAATGGGTATTAATATAAAACTGGGTTAGAAGGTTCCAAAAGTCATAGATCAAGCCAAATCTAATATTAGCCGTTGATTAGAGATTTAATCTCGGTCGTTGATGGACCAACAAGAAAAGTATAAGAGGAGGCTTGAGGGTTAGTTGGAGAACACACCAGAGTGATTAGTCATTCTATTCCTAAGTTGCAAGAAACATGTGTCTAGGGGTCGTTTCACTGGGGAAACGAAACGGAAACGAGTTTCCCCGTACCGTACGGCGTGGAAACGCATTTCTGTACGTACGGGCGCGTTTCCCGAAATGGAAACGCGCCCGTACGTACGGAAACGTGTTTCCACGCTGTACGGGCCCCGTTTCCAGCAAATTAACACTTGTTTTTTAATTTTTTTTTTGCTAATTAATTTTTAATTAGTTTTAGGGTTTCTAATGACTTCTAGAAACCATTTCTAAAGCTATAAAATAGCAGTGCCTCTCATTCTCTCATCACACTATTCAGCAAGGAGTTTCTCTTGGAGATTGGCAGCTATTTCAGTAGCTGGTGTTTTGAGCATTGAGCAAGGGAGATTTCAGCAGCGGGAGAAAGATATTTCAGCAGCAAGAGAAGGAGATTTCAGCAAGAGATTTCTGTAGCAGCAGATTTGGCTCAGCTACAGCCATATTTCTCTTCTCTTTTCTGGCATTTCCGGGTAGTTTCAACCACAGAAAATTAATTTGGGTAAGCCACATTCATTTTGTTAGTTTTTTCTTACTATTTCTTCAATTTTTCTAGGGTTTATGCAGTAAATTGCTGAAAAACGTTTTTTATTTATAGATTTGTTTTTTAAATTTATTTTTGCAGCAGATTTGGCTCAGCTACAGCCATATTTCTCCTATTTTCTGGCATTTTAGGGTAGATTCAGCCACAGATAATTAATTTGGGTAAGCCACATTCATTTCTTAGTTTTTTTCTTACTATTTCTTTAATTTTTCTAGGGTTTATATAGCCAAAAATATGAAAAACGTTTTTATAAATTTATTATTTACAGATTTGTTTTTTTAATTAATTTTTGCAGCAATGGCTTCCAGCCAAAGTGCAGCCGCAACTTCAAACCCTAGGGCCAACCCAAGGGCTGAATATTATCCTCTTTGGAGGCATGTGACGAAGCTTCAAAAATGTGGAGGTGGTGGCTCATGGGAATGGCGATGCACTCTTTGCAATAATACGTACAAGGGCTCCTACCCAAAAGTGAAGGCGCATCTGTTGCATGGAGGAGGACAGGGGATTCTGGGTTGCACAAAAACAGCAGATCCGTTGGTAAAGAGGGCATATCAAAGAGAGCAAGATGAGGCGGATGGTACTAAGAGGAGGCATGATGAGCATACTCAGGCTACATCTAACATTGAGCCAAGGATTGTACTTGAAGCAAGAAAGAGGAGAGGTGGTCACAGTGAAGAACATGAACAAGCAGCACCCAAACATACCAGAGGCTCAGGGGCATCCCAATCAGTTCAGGATAGCAGAATTGCTAGATTGGTGAATGTGCAAGCAAGAGAAGAAGCTGATTCTAGAGTTGCCAGGTGCATTTATGCATGTGGTATCCCATTCAATGTTGTTCGCTCTCCTTACTGGCAAGATATGATAAGGGCAGTTAACAAAGCTCCTCAAGGGTACAAGGGGCCCAACTATGAGAAAGTCAAAACCCAGCTTCTCAAAAATGAGAAGGAACTTGTGGAGGACGTTTTAGCTCCAATTCGTTCTTCCTGGAGTAGCTCTGGGGTTACCATAGTCTCAGATGGTTGGACAGATATGAGGCGCAGACCATTGATAAATATCATTGCCACTTTCCCCAAAGGAGCAATGTTTATCAAGGCAGAAGACTGCTCAGGAGAGGTGAAAAATGCACAGTTCATTGCTGATGTTATTATAAAAGCTATTGAACAAATAGGGGCTAACAGGGTGGTGCAAGTTATTACGGATAATGCACCAGTGTGCAAAGCTGCAGGTTTGATTATTGAGGGGAGGTATGACAACATATTTTGGACACCATGC
>APFE030381635.1:249879-271757 GCA_000404065.3 Pinus taeda | reverse complement strand
GCGTTTCGTTTCGCTTCCCCGTTTCCCCGTTTCATGCAACTTAGTTCTATTCTCTAGAGCAAGGTTTGCTAAGAGAGAGAGAATCAGTGATCAGTAGCAAGAGGTAGTGAATAGATAATAGAGAGGCAGAGTTGGTACCAGAGAGACAGTGCAGAGCCTGGAGAGTTTGACGCAGAGGTAGCTGGGTGCTATGCAGAGGCAGCCAGGAGCTGCGCAGAGCTAGGAGAGGCTAGCATGTGAGACACAGAGGGTCTACGAGCTAATGCAAAAGCTCCAGAAGTTGACGCAGAGGATAGCAAAGCTGACGCAGGGCCAAGAGGTAGCGTTGGAAGGATTCCGTGGGACAGACTGGGTGCTGGTGAGTCGGGTAGGGTGACGCAGTCCCTATCAGAGTGATGCAGAGCAGTGGGAGCTGCAATTGTTGTTGTGGGATCTAATGATTATATAACCGGAATATCTGTCTCTAAGGAGAGGTACTACAGCCGAGGGCATTCTTTGTTGGGTGAGCCATTTCTGGCACCCTAGTTGTATTTTGAAAACTGCATAATAATAAAACCCTTTGAATAGCTGCACCGGTTTTCCCGCATTGGGTGTTTTCAGGGACATTGGTCCAAAAATAACAACGTCACTTATGTGCTTGTTTTCTTTCAGTTGATGATCTGTAGATGTTGATACTGTATTTGTGTTTATTTTCAGTATTTACATGGTAAATAACTTGTTAAGAAATTAAGCTAGTAGGAAGAAATAAACCAGAGAGTACAAGAAGAATTTCTAATGGGTTAAACTTAGAAATTCCAACATGGTATCAAAGCTTGGTTGCAGATCACAAGAAAACTGAAGGCATCAACCGAGCAGAGCATTTGCAGCGGATTCAACTATCCTGAGTGATAGACTTGATCCTTGCAAAAAGCGACAAAGGAAGGAGTGACGCAAAGGGACTGCGTCATCATTCTGGGCCAGGGAAAGGCAACGAAAGGCTAAGGGAGGCAGAATCAGGCTCACGCAGAGCCTAGGAGGGTTGACGCAGTTGGCTAGGGGAGCTGATTTGCCAGTGCTGGGATTGCACAGAGCCAAGTGGCTCAATCCTTCAGTTGCTAGGGTATAGGAGGCTAGGGGTAATTTGCGGAGCAAAGCTAGGGGGTATTCTAGTCAAAACAGTACCTAACAGGGAAAGACCAATGAGGAGGGAGTTGCTGCTAAGGCAGATTTCTGGCCAAGAAATCCAGATCAGTGGTGCAGTTACACAGACGATCGGAGTGGGGCACCTTGACGTTGACAGAGGGATTTCAAAAAGGGAAATCGAGACTTAGAGGGAGTCAAATCGAGAACTTCCAGACGGGAAGTTGAGAGACTCAGCAGGAGTCGAACGGAGGACTTCCAGAAGGGAAGTAGAGAGACTCGGAGGAGTCGAAAGAAGAGCAACGAGATGGCCGTGAATGCGCTGAGAGATCAGGATAGGTTGGAGGGAGCATCCAACTTTGTGGTCTGGAAGGCCAGGATTTTGTCCATTCTAGATAGATATCGCATCAAGGACTTCGCTTTGAAAGTGATGGTGATCCCAGTTGACCCAGCGGAAAATGAGAAGTACGAGGAGGCAATGGCCAGGGCGAAGTGCATCATCTGTTGATTTGGGGTAGCATCGGATGTGCTCTAGCCATGAAAATTGGTGGAGAGGCTAAAGCACATGAGATCTCCAATACCCAGAAATGGTTTGGGCAAATTCTAAGCAGTTTGGGAGATATTAAAATAATTAATATTTTTAATGGAGTCCCTAAGTCTAAACTTAGGGAAAATAAAATATTAATGTGAATTAATATAAAACTATGTTAGAAGGGTCCAAAAGTCATGGATAAAGCCAAAGTTAACTTAGTTGTTGATTAGGGACTTAATCTTAGCCGTTGAATTGTCAACGAGGAAAGTATAAGAGGAGGCTTGAGGGTCACTTGGAGAACACACCAGAGTGATTAGTCATTCATTTTGCTAGAGCGGGCTTGCTAAGCACAAGTGAATCAGTGATCAGCAACGAGGGGCAGTGAATACGAGGCAGCGAGGCAAGGACAATACTGGGAGACCAGCACAAAAGTGGAGAGAGTGAGAGCAGCAGTCAGTCCAGGCTACACAGAGCCTAGAGAGACTGCGTCATCCACGCAGAGGCCAAAAGTGCCAGTGCTGAGCTTCAGTTGTGCCAGAGAGGGTTTTGTGGGACAAGTTTTTGAATCCCTATTTCCGGATATAGAGGTATTGTTGCTGTATATTTTTCTCTGTTGACTGAGCTGGTCTAGGCACCCAGTTGTACTTAGATAGACTACATAATAATATAACCCTCAGAATAGCTGCACCAACTTTTCCACATTGGGTTTTTCTGGGGATCTTTGTCCAAAAATAACGGTGTCACTTGTGTGCTTGTTTCCTTTCAGTTGATGATCTGTAGATGTTGATACTGTACTTGTGTTTATTTTCAGTGCTTATATGGTAAATAACTTGTTAAGTAATTAAACAAGTAGGTGAGATAAACTAAATAGTACAGGAAGAGTTTCTAAGGGGTTAGACTTAGAAATTCCAACATGGTTTCAGAGCATGGTTACAAATCACAGGATAACTGAGGGCATCATCCAAGCAAAGCAGCAGGAGCATAAACAGCTGTCTCGAGTGGCAAACACTGTTCCTAGTAGAAAAATAGGGGTGATGCAGTGCCTGCATCATCAAGTTTGAGTCGGGAGGAGGATCAACACAGTGGCAGAAGGGAGTAGACCAGACCTACACAGTGCCTGGTCATCTTTCTCAGTCAAGAAGGATTGACGCCCGTGGCCAGGAGGTGCGGATTTCGCTGGTGCCGGGATTGAGTAGAGCCTAAAAGCTCTAACCTTCAATTTGCTGAGGCATAGGAGGTTGTGGGTAAGTTGTGGAGTGAAGTTGGTTGGGTACTATGGTCAGAACAGTACCTAATAGCGCAAGACCAAGGAGGAGAGAGTTGTTGCCGAGGATTTCTAGCCAAGAAATCCGGATCAGGGGTGCAACTGCACTAACGATTGGAGTGGGGGCATTTCAACATTGGCAGAGAGGTTTTCCAGGAGGGAAATCGAGGCTCAGAGGGAGTCACACCAAGAACTTCTAGAAGGGAAGTAGAGGAGTAGCAAAATGGCAGTGAACGGGGTAAGAGACCAAGACAAACTAGACGGAACCTCAAACTTCGTAGTTTGGAAGGCCAGAATCTTGTCCGTTCTAGACAGAAATTCTCTCAAGCACTTCGCCTTGAAGACGATAGCGATCCCAGTTGACCCGGTTGAGAACGACAAGTATGAGGAGGCAATGGCGAGGGCCAACAACATCATCCTTGATGGGGTCAAGGACCATGTAGTACCACATATTACTGAAAAGGAAACAGCAAATGCGATGCGGGAGGCCCTGACGAAACTGTATTAGCATACTTTCGTGCAGAGGAAGATGCTACTAGAAAATAAGCTACGGTCATACTAGATGCAGAAGGGAGAATAGATTAACACCTTCATCAATCGATTGAAGGAGATCCAGGATCAACTGACTTCCATAGGGGCCACGCCGGATCAAGAATTGATGGTGAGGATAGCCTTGAACGCAGTCTCAGAAGACTGGGAGGTGTTTGTCCAGAGCATACTGGGCAGGTCGACCCTTCTAGATTGGGAGGAACTATGGCCGACTCTTCACTAAGAAGAGATCAAAACGTTGACCAAGGTGGGAACTAGCGGCAAGGGGGTTAGAATCAAGGAGGAAGAGGAGGATGCTGCCCTAGCATCTAAGGGAAAGCAGGAGAAACGGGAGAAGAAGAACCTCTCCAAGGTCAAATGCTTCCACTATGGGGAATTGGGTCACTATGCGAGCCAAGTGTCCGAGGAAGAAGAGCAAGGGAGACAAACGATAACTGTCAGTCCAGGCTACGCAGAGCCTAGCAAAGGCAGTGCAGAGCCAAGAGAGACTGCATCATCCATGCAAAGGGCAGAGGGAGTGACATAGAGGCTCCCAGAGGCTGTGCAGTGCCTCATAGGGTTGACGCAGAGGATCCTGGGGCTGAGGTAGGACAATGGGGGGCTGATGCAGAGGCCAGAAGGGCTAGCGCTGAGCTTTAGTTGTGTCGGAGAGGGTTTCGTGGGACAGCTTTTTCAATCCTTATTTTTGGATATAGAGGTATTGTTGCGGTATATTTTTCTCTGTCAGGTGAGCCAGTTTAGGCACCCAGTTGTACTCAAATAGACTGCATATTAATATAATCCTCAGAATAGTTGCATCGATTTTCCTACATTGGGTTTTTCCAGGGACGTTTGTCCAAAAATAACAGTGTCACTTGTGTGCTTGTTTTCTTTCAGTTGATGATCTGTAGATGTTGATACTGTACTTGTGTTTATTTTCAATATTTACATGGTAAATAACTTGTTAAGTAATTAAACAAGTAGGTGAGATAAACCAGATAGTACAGGAAGAATTTCTAAAGGGTTAGACTTAGAAATTCCAACATCATCCTTGACAGGGTTAAGGATCATGTGGTGTCGCATATTGCCGAAAAGGATACGACAAATGAGATGTGGGACGCCTTGAAGAAATTGTACCAGCATACTTTTGTGCAAAGGAAGATGTTACTTGAAAATCAGTTGTGGTCATACCAGATGCAGAAGGGAGAGCAGATAGATGTCTTCCTCGGTCGATTGAAGGAGATTCCTGACCAGCTAACTTCCATAGGGGCCATGCTGGATCAAGAATTGATGGTAAGGACCACATTGAACGCAGTCTCAGAAGATTGGGAGGTATTTGTCCAGAGCATACTGGGAAGGATGAGCCTTCCGAATTGGGAGGAATTGTGGGCGGCTCTTCATCAAGAAGCGATCAGACGAGTGACCAAGGCGGGGAGTAGCGACAAAGGGGTCAGAATCAAGGAGGAAGAAGAGGGAAGCAATTGAAGAGAAAGAAGAAGGACCTCTCGAAGGCCAAGTGCTTCCATTGTGGGGAACTAGGTCATTTTGCGAACTAGTGTCCTAGGAAGAAGAGCAAGGGAAAGGCTTCTGAGACCAAGGCAGCCCCAGTGAGGGCGAAGAAAGAAGTCGAGGAGGATGACGATTGTGCCATGAGTGCTCATGTGTGTTAGGACTCTGAATTGTCTATTTTTGACCTTACATTTTGCTATGATATTACTCTTTTTTACCTATGAATTGAAACCCTTGATATCATTCTTGAACTCATTATCCCAAGGTATGAAGTAACTCTCCTCATTGGCTATATGATTAATTATTCAACACATATTCATGTTATCTTTACAATTAATTACCTAAGTCACTGACAGTTGATTGGAATTGTTCAAAGTCCACAGAATCAGGAGTCACAGTTGCTGCAACACCAGGAACAGCAACTGTGCAGTTGCTGCAACACCAGAAGCAGCAACTGACTAAAGCAGGAAATGTCCTAATTCGCAACTGCAACTGTCCGAAGCTGGCAAGACTATACTCGGCCGATGGTGATAAAACAGGATCGAGTCAATCCAGCCACAGACGCGGGAACATCAGGAACAGTACAAAGTATTTTAAGGACGGTTAAGATGCACCGAATCAGCAACAATAGCATAGTAACCGAAGATAGCATGAGGAATACGAGGGGATAGACAAAGAGCATCCAGTTTTCGATAACGGAAAGAATCGATTAACCAAGGATGTCAAAGATAATATATGGTTGTAACAGTATGATGTAACAGGAACCGATTTCCTATTTTTGTACAGGAAAATTAAACTGTGGAACAATCTATTGTAATAGATGTCTCCTCTATAAAGAGGAGACATCTACAGTTGGAAAACTGGTGCGTGATACTGAATCGTTGTAATGCTGAAGGCTGGAACTTCTGTTGTAATTAAACTCTTGGCAGATGAATAAAGTTTGGTTCTGAGCATTTTAATTTAGTAATTGTGTGCAGGGGAATCTTGTGAGAGGGACAGGGCCCACCTTCTTCACAAGATTCACCCCATTTCTTTTCTTGTTAAGCGTGTGTTAATTCTGTATGTGTTAGCCTTGTTTTTGGTATTTTTCTTTGGCTGATACGCTGTTCCTTTAATCGATTGGTGCTGTGAGAAGTGTGTCACCGGTGAATAGGATTTTGGTGTGTATTGGCGATTGATCACAGAGGCAGGTGCTTGGCGTCCTTATTCTGAGGACAGGGTCCTGGTCCTCTGTTACAACAGCCATCATTTTTCCACAGATTTGTTATCTCTACTTAATTTCATCTCATTTCTGCAAAAGTTTAAAGACTATTGTAACACAGAGTAAGCGTTTGATAGGAATTAGATTTGTTTTACTACAACTTTTAATGCTTTTAACTTAAAGTACATACAGTACGCGGTCACCTTTGAGATAAAAAGACTTTCCCGGGTTGACAAATCAATGTGGTGCTCAACTGTTAATCAATAACAATTCGAGCGACCAATAATGTGCCACTTGAGAAGAAGTGGGGAGACATCGAGTTGTAGTTAGGAGGACTAAGGCGACAAGGGGCAGGATCCTTGAGGTACCCAACCTCTTGGATTATACCTTGTTATGGGAGCCCTGAAGAGGAGTATCAGGACTGACAGATGTGGATAGAGACGGATGCAGATGAAGCGATAGAGAGTGCTACAGTGCAGGAGTCCCAAGACAGCACGAGGCTAGCCGGATGCAACAATGCGAGAGGCACATGAGTGTTACACCAGTGCAGGATGGCATAGAAAAGTGTGCAACAGTGCGAGATGCAGGGAGTTGTTGCAGCAGGGCAAAGGTCAGTAGAGGGAGCACTTGTTAGCAACAGAGGGAGCTTCAGCATCGGGAGTTTCTCTAGCCTGACAGGGATGTCAGAGTTGGGTGGATCAATTACTTACTTCTCGGTAACTGAGTTGCAGTGCAACAGTTAGTAGTGGCAGTGCTATGGGTAGCACGATGTAGCATGATTAGAGGAGATGCACTGCAAATGCAGTGGTGGGAGGATGGATTAGCAACAACATGGATGCAGAGGAAGTTGCCGTACAGATGCAACAGTGGTAGTGGCAGGGCCATGGGGCAGCAATACAGGATGCAACAGTGCAGAGGATGTTGGGCAGGGAGGCCTAGCATTAGCACAAGGACCGCTGCTGGATAACCAAGGTGCTGCTCAGTGAGGAGTATTATTAGAGCACAATCCTCGCTAAGAGGGAGTGTTGATTTGGTGTAGCATCAAATGTGGTCTAGCCATGAAAATTGGTGGAGAGGCTAAATCACATGAGATCTCCAAGACCCAGAAATGGTTTGGGCAGATTCTAACCAGTTTGGGAGATATTAAAATTATTAATATTTTTAATGGAATTCCTAAGTCTAAACTTAGGAAAAATAAAACATTAATGGGTATTAATATAAAACTGGGTTAGAAGGTTCCAAAAGTCATAGATCAAGCCAAATCTAATCTTAGCTGTTGACTAGAGATTTAATCTTGGCCATTGATGGACCAGCGAGAAAAGTATAAGAGGAGGCTTCAGGGTCAGTTGGAGAAGACACCAAAGTGATCAGTCATTCTATTCTCTATAGTGGGGTTTGCTAAGAGAGATAGAATCAGTGATTGGCAGCGAGGGGCAGTGAATAGATAATAAAGAGGCAGAGTTGGTACCAGAGAGACAGTGCAGAGCCCAAAGAGTTTGACGCAGAGGCAGTTGGGTGTACGCAGAGGCAGCGAGGAGTTGCGCAGAGCTAGGAGAGGCCAGCGTGTGAGACGCAAAGGGTCTAGGGGCTGACATAGAAGCTCCAGATACTGACGCAGAGGCTAACAGAGCTGACGTAGGGCCAAGAGGCAACACTGGAAGGATTTCATGGGACAGACTGAGTGTTGGTGAGCCGAGTAGGGTGATGCAGTCCCTATCAAAGTGATGCAGAGCAATGGGAGCTGCAATTGTTGCTATGGGATCATTCATCCGGTGATTATTCAGCTAGAATATCTGTCTCCGAGGAGAGGTACTACTACCTAGGGCATTCTCTGTTGGGTGAGCCATTTCTGGCACCCTGGTTGTATTCTGAAAACTGCATAATAATAAAACCCTCTGAATAGCTGCACCGTTTTCTTGCATTGGGTTTTTCCGGGGACATTGGTCCAAAAATAATGGTGTCACTTGTGTGCTTGTTTTCTTTCAGTTGATGATCTGTAGATGTTGATATTGTGCTTGTGTTTATTTTCAGTGTTTACATGGTAAATAACTTGTTAAGAAATTAAGCAAGTAGGAAGAAATAAACCAGATAGTACAGGAAGAATTTCTAACGAGTTAAACTTAGAAATTCCAACATCTTGAGTTCGTTAACTAACGGCTTAGATATCGGTTCTCAAACATGGTTAATTTCTTTTGTTCAAATGAGGTCACAACAAGCTGAAGCCTAGAGATGTATATGGTAATGCCAAATCCTCTGTTCCTTGGCTCTGTACACTGACAAATCAGGCACAATACACAATTATCATTTTAACAAATCATTGTTGATACTTTCCTCGGTTGGAGTATGTCATTTCCCTCGTGACTACAACATACAACAATCGCTCTTCATTCACATTCAAACTCATTCAACTCGTGGATTCCATTAGGAGTTATACTCACAGGGGCACACAAAATTGCACTACATGAATACAAAAAATGCATACTTGCATTACTATCGAGCTTGATTACACACTAAGGCCTTGTTGCCACACGATTTACCAGGGATCCTAGGAGGGGAACCTATGGGACAATTACTAGACCAAATGACAACAATGGGACAAAGATCCACTGTCACCTCAGTCAGTGTCCCTTGCTCTTTACAGAGTTTCACCAATGGGAGGAGTCCGGGTAGGATAGGGATCACTTGAGAAAGTAAGGATCAACGATTTATGTGAAGTAATTCCAATAAGCCCATTCAAGGAGAGGCTCAATTAAGGCTTGAGGCAAGAAAATGTCTCCAAGAAGGAACTAAGATGGAAATCAAGACTAGGACTTCAAATTATGAAATGATGTAAGGTATGCCTAGAATCAAGATTTCCAAGATGAGATAGGACCTCTCAAGAAGCTTTGCAAGATGATCTATCACTTCAAAATAGGCTTTTGCTATACTTGAGAGACCTAGAAAGATCACACACAAGACCTAGGGTTTATGATCGTGGGAGGAGCTCCTCCAATGTACTCACTAGGTCAAGGTAGGAGAAGGATTTGGTCTTGGATTATTTATTCTACCAAATACCAAGTTCATATAACCCTTAAGAAGACCACCTTATCCAATGGAAACTTACTAGGTTTCTTTTCAAAGTCACACCTAGGGCTTGAGGTTTCTGGAGAATCAACCCTAAGAATTCCACCAAACCTTTAGATACTCTAGCGGAGACACCAATGCAGGTTTCTATCCAAGCAGATCCGAAAATTTCCACCTCTAAAGAATTTCACAAGGTGCCCTAGATGGCCATCTAGGAGAAGGGGCCAAGATTTTTTACGAAGGGAAAAGGGAAGGAAAAGGAGACTGACCACCAATTTGCATGGATCAATGCCTTGTTCTTTGGCTATGGAGTTTATGATGATTAAATATTTGCCAAACTCGTCTTCCAAGAGGTCAAAGAATGATGCCCTAACAACCACTCTTCAACAATTACCTACTCAATATCTATGGCTTTTCCAGGAAAAAGAACAAAATCCCATCCACTAGGAATATCCATCTATTGTCATTCAATGAGTAACATGTGCAATTAACAACCACAAAACCTTTTACAATGATATTCAATAAACTAGGGCACAAGAGAATTAACTTAGTTGCAATTATTCCACACATTAGACATTTTTCCAATAAAAATTTTCAACAAGATAACACTTACAAGATGCCAATAGATATATCGGGTATGTAGAGGATCAATGAATACGGTGGCATTCCTTTAGGTAGAGACAAGCGTAAAGGGTATAGGATTACACCACGAAATTTAGGAAGACGGCAATAATGATGGGTATCTTCCAAAAGAACCCAAATGTACTCAAGTAACTGGGGGGTCTATACAGCCATCTGCTAAAGCAAGTGATGCTATTCAAAACCAAAATGCTGGATGAGACTTATGTACAAGCATAGTAACTGGATAACATAGGCTAGAAGAAAGGGAAATTAAGTGGGTCAAAGTAGAAGGAGCACCAAGAACTTTCCTAGGAGGGGAAGAAGAAGTGGAAACACTAACCTTGGCTAAAAATTCAGTTCCTTGAAAAATGGGTGTTAGTTGTTTTTCTTGTTCTGCTATCAGCACTAAAGTTTTTTGGGAAACTGTCAGGTTGATATGCTTTTAATTCCTTAGTCATCCTGTTGTCAAAATCATAGTTCATCCATAGAGGTTTTGTACCATATAGAGGATTTTGAGATAATATTGCAGCAAGGAGTACAAAGCTGTATATCTAAGAATAATAAAAATCTTTTGATCTCTATAGAATTCATACTCTTAATTTTAAATAAAACTCAAAAAGGATCTAATAACAACAGCATAACATGAGCTTTTAAGCCATCAATACTTACAAAATATGGAAGGTCGCCAGAATCTCCATCCTTGATTGTGTTCGACATCCAAGAGAGTATCTGTTAACCAATATGGTCAGTGTATTAAATTAAATGAAGAGGAACAATAACATTTATATCTTTGTCTTTCTTATATGCATAGGCTATTTGCTACAAAACAAACATCCAAAAACAAGAAACTATATGCAAGGATAAGATATTGGAGAATGCAATCGAGTTGGCAATTTCCCAAACAAGAATAAATACATTCATCAGCAGCTATCCCATAAAAAGTGAGGTGCCAAATCAATGACCATCAATCATGCATCATGATGACAAAAATAGTTGCTACTACATAGGGCAATCAAGGACTTTCTTGCATAAAAAATCCTTATAAATGTAACAATTTCACTTAAAAGCCTTTTCGAATGATTATAAAATATACAAGAATAAAGACCTAGCATGACACAAACTATTATTGCTCCAATGGATTAAAAATCAATAGCAAATATGAACAAGCAATAAAGCATAGTCTTGTGAACTTAGTCAATTTGACAATACATTGTGGTGCTAAATAGTCATAAATTATGGACTGCATGCTGATTGACTTCAATTATGTATTCAACCTATATTCATGGATCATTTTGTATAAAACAATAAATAGGATATGATAGATAATTTCTTCTATTCGAATTGTTTATATCCATGCTGTAGGTCTTATCGACTGCATGCTGATTGACTTCAATTATGTATTCAACCTATATTCATGGATCATTTTGTATAAAACAATAAATAGGATATGATAGATAATTTCTTCTATTCGAGTTGTTTATATCAATGTTGTAGGTCTTCTTATGGTGTTTTGCATATACAAAGTGAGCATTAAGATGACGTGATATAAGAAAATTAGTATACTTTAGTTTTTTACTAATCCAACTTGTTACCTATGCTAAAAGGAAACTAAATGAATGCACCTTAGGTAAAATAGTTCCCAGCCAATTCGTAAGAACAATGACCCTTCAAACCTAATTCTTGGGCTTTGCTAAGGTTGTCATATGCATATATAAGCACACTTGGAGGCCTTTATCACAAACATCATTCTATATTATCAGTTAAGACCTCTCTATCTCTACCATTGTGTTTCTCTCTCCCCCTCTCTCTCACACACACAAAATTTCATTTATGCTCCTTGTGCCTTGAATTTGTGTATAGCCTAGACTAGTTCCATAAACTAACAATGTTGTTGACATTTAAGGCCTTCAACATAAATTCATTAAGCATGGTCTTAGCTCTCTTCCTTTCTCACACTAATATGATCTCAAGTACAACGATGCAAAACGATATTACTAACAAGAGAAAACACATGAGACCAAGCATGCAAGTAGAAAACTGATTGCCACAGCTATACATATGTTGTGCATTCATTTGTATTACCTCTATATAGGAGTAGAAAAATGTAGAAGAGCGGTCAAGTTTTACAAAGTCTCCAATAAAATACAATTAAGGGGGTGAATGATCAATTTGGACCAAGTCACCAAAAAAGAAAAAGGATAAAGTACAAATGTGTACTAAAGAATAAATAAAATACAATAATAACACGTGCATACATGTTCACTAGACCATATCTCATCAATCTCTACTTGCTTAAGATGAAATCATGCTTGATTTTCGATAAATATGGTAAAATTTCTGCTCAAATGTTGATGAGGACAACCACATTAACTAGTGGGCAAAGTCTCTTTGTAGGACACTACCTACTGAATATGTGGCAAACATCAATTTGATTATCTTAGGAAGGGGACACTCAAAATCTGGAATATGGCCTCCATATCTATGACAAGAAAAGATTCCTCTGAGCCAGACAGCTCATACAACTCGAGTTGGTTGATGTTAACCACATTATGCATGCCAAGCTAATGTGGGAAGTCCAACTTGAATGTGTTGAGACCCATTTTTATGTGATCGTAGAAGAACCATAGTGAATAGGTCTGCACTTGTTACGTCATTGATTTTGAGGCACTACTTATCCAAGTGAAGACAAACTTTGTCACCAACCTAAAAATGTGGAACGACTTGATGTTAACTGTGTAGTGGTTTGTACTTGGTCTATCTTAACTAAAGGATGTCATGGACTCTACAACAAATATTGGCCAAGTTTCCCACTAAAGAAGTTGTGATTTGTTCCCTATGTTGGTGGAATGTAGAGGGGGTTCAGAGAGCAACTAGAATCTCATGTGGACCAAGAGGCTGGAAACCATGACCTCAAAAAGTTCCTTATATAGACATGAGTGGCTTTGTTGTATTTTCCCTACAAAATATGCTAGTGTTGAACCCATTGTTTGTTTTATTACTTATGGATGGGAAGAGCATGAACCAAGGTTCTATTAACTATCTCAGATTTAGCATCATTTTGTGGGTGAAAGGAAATAGAAAACTATAGTAGACAATCTAAAAGCTTCCACAAGGATTTCCAAAAGTGATTGAGAAATTTGGAGTCATGATAAAAAAAGATGATTTATTAAGCTAAAATGGCTTCAAACATGTTGGAAGAAAAACTTTGCAACTTTAGGTGCATCAATAGTTTTGCTACATGGTATAAAGAATACCATCTTAGATCATTTTTAGATTACCATAAATGTACACTCATGCTTCCCTTGATTGGTGGATCAACCATTAATGAAATCTATTATGTATATGAAAATAAATATTATTCATAGAAATATATTACCTAAATTATATAATAAGATAAGATGATTTTATTAATGTCCAACAAATGACCATAAAAGTTGGTTGATGTGACTAAAAGATACATCCAATGTGAGTACAATGTTGGAGTGAAAAATCAATTCCTAGGAATGCTAAAAGCAAGATAAAAAAAGATTAAAGAAAAAGTGTGCACAAATAAGTATCTAAGTAAGTTAATCACAAGGTCTAACCAACACCAAAAGATATATATAGTAGTTTCATAGGTGTTGTGATACGAAGTGAGAGTTTTATACTGGAAAAATTGGCATCTCGATGTTGATTGAGAGAGAGAGGGATTTAAAATTGATGTCTAGTGACCAAGGGTGATGGTAGTAATTGGATAAATGACTTGCTATCAAAGTCCTAGGGCACTATTGACCACTGAAGTACACTTGAACACTCCATGCCCAAGCATATTTCAGAGCATTCCTGCACTTACAGAGTTCCAGATTTCAACATGGCTTCTAAGCCCTTTCTCTCTCTATTTCTTCATTGTACTTAGATTCTGCAACCCTACAGGGATAATGTAAAAGTGATGCTAGCATGATGAAATAAATCCATGTAACAGGCCTAGGTAGCTTAGCACTTTGCTATCAAGTGAGTGTTGAAAAATGTAACTAGTGTCAGTCTTCATAATTATATTTGAGCCCTAATGTAATGTATTTGTCAAAAGAGAAAATATATTTTATTGTAAAAGAAATTGACTTATTAAAACATGGGTTTCATGCTCGGGTCAATGATTTTTAGCTCAAAGGCTCCATTGTAGGCTTCTAGGGTTTATGTCAAGAGTCCTTGTCCTTGTCATCATGTAAAAGACCCTTCTTGGGCTTTACCTATCAAGAAAAAAATTTATTTTGATGTAATTTAGGTCATTTAGGCCTCCTCCACCAAGTTGGCCTCGTTAAGGGAATTCAACTTCATAGATTCACTATATATTGGTAGCTATTCGACCTCATTTAAAGCATCAAGCAAGAAGTTTGATCTGTAGTACCTGGAGGCAAAAAAGTAGAGCAAAATTCCCAAGAAGAAGGAGAAAACCCTAGTGAAGGAGGAACATTTGTCAAGCAAGTTGTTTTTCTCTCTCTTTGACTCACACGTGTGAAATTTTGAAGTAGTTGGGGAGGCCGAATTTTCAGATTTGTAGTAGCACTAAAATTCTGGAAGCGGACGACCAAAAATTCTCTGTTGTTGCTGGGTCGAAGCTAGGAGGCAAGAAGAGACTACTGAAGTTTGCAGTATTATCTTGGAAGGTTGACCTAGTGGAGGAGGAAGGTCTTTTGGTCAGGTCTAAGGTCTTGGTTTGTCTCAACTTGATTTGAGTTTGCTAGTGGGAACAGTTTAATTGGGTTTTCCCCTATAGAGGGGTTTTAAGTTTTAACACTGGCTGAATAACTATATATGGTGTTGATCTTCATGTTTTGATTTAATGATTGCTTGATGAAAAGAAGATAAAAGAAGAACATAAAGGAAAATTAACAAGACTACAAGAATATAAAAAGTAATTATCAATAAGAAACCTCCAGATGATGCAGGAAAGGAAAAATACAGGGAAACTGACTTCTTAACCATGAATTTAATAGTAGATGGAGTGAAGGTCAATCTGTCGATTTTGGGTAGCATCGGATGTGATGTAGCTCCGAAATTTTGTGGAGGGGCTAATATTCATGAGATCTCCAAGACCCAGAAATCGTTTGGAGAAATTCCACCCTGATGATGAGTTATTAAAATAATTAATATTTTTAATGGGGTCCTAAGTCTAAACTTAGGAAAATAAAAATATTAATGGGTATTAATAAATATATGGGTGAGAGCTTTTAAGAGACGAGGATCAAGTCTTTTTTAATCTTAGCCGTTGATTAAGGACTTAATCTTGGCTGTTGATTCATCAACAAGAAAAGTATAAAAGAAGAGTAGGGGGTCATTTGGAGACACACCGGGCAAATACTTAGTAACACGAGGGAAATTGATTCTCAAGGAGAAGAAGTTCGATTTTAGAGGGAGAGTAGTAGGGTGAAGGAAGAGGAGAGTATCAACATCAGTCAGAGACTGAGGAAGAGGTGACGCGGAGCATCTGAGAGATAGTGCAGAGGAAAGAGCAGCGAGATAGCATAGTTGGAGACACAGTTCTCACGCATGTTGATGCAAAAGTGACGTAGAGTATCAGAACTTCTCCAAAAGGAGGAGAAAAATTTTCTCAGATGTTTTCTCTCAGAAGTGTCTCAGTATTCTGTAAAAACCTTTCTTTGTAAAGAGATTGTTGCTGAAGATTAATAAATAAACCCCCATCTGTTGCACCGGTTTTCCTGCATTGAGTTCTTCCTGGGACAATTATCCAAAAATAATTGTGTTGATGTGAATGATTCTTGTGCTTGTATATCACTGTTATTGTTTCTATGCTATTATGTGATAACTGTAGTAGAATTTATTTTAATGTTTACTGAAGGGTTTTTTTTAATAACTTATTGTGGAAAATAAGTAGGAGAAATAAATCAGTTACTGAGTAGAATTTCTTGTTAGAAATTTTCACATGGTATTAGAGCAGAGATCCAGCAACAGGATTAAAGGATCTGCTATTAGTCAAGAGCATGATGTCGGGGCATCAACTCGGAGAGACTCACACATATCTCTAGAGAAAGAAGAGAGCACGAAGAACATGGATCATGATTATTCTATGTTAGCTTCTAGACTGGAAAAAGAAGTCACTTGCCTAGCGAGTTTTGCCTCCTCTGAGGTTTTGTATATAGATAGTGGAGCTTCCTGGCATATAACAAGAATATGAAAATTGTTTTCGAATTATCAGGAAGAAAGGATGAACTTCCAAATCACCATGGGAAATAAGTCAATATGTATCCCCGTAGGAAGAGGCACTGTAGTCTTTCAAATAGAAGCAGGGGATCGGCTTCGAGCAACCAATGTGCTGCATGTGCTAGGATTGGGGATGAACTTACTCTCTATATCTGAGCTTCAAAACAAGGGCTATGATGTTTTTTTCATTAAGGAGAAAGTATACCTCAAACACCTGAGTTGGAAAGAAGGCCCAGATAGGAGCCAGAAGTAACAGGCTGTATAAATTACAAGATAGAATCTCCAATGGCACTGATAGGCAGCAGTGGGGAAAAATATTTGAATGAACTATGGCACATGAGGATGGGACACTTACACCATGGGGCTCTAAGAATTCTCGGAAGAACTGTAACAGGAGTTCCAGAGTTGAGTACCAAACAAGATGATGTATGCAAAGGGTGCACACTAGGCAAGTACACCAAAGAGGCATTTTTCCAGAAGTAACAATAGGGCTAAGAGTGTTCTAGGAATTATACACTCAGATATTTGCAGACTCTTGTCCACAAAATCTCTTTGTGGTGCCGAATACTTTGTCACCTTCATTGATGACCATTCCAGAAAGACTTGGATCTACTTTTTAAAAACCAAAGATGAGGTTTTTGGTCGATTCAAAGAGTTCAAGGCTCTAGTTGAGAATCTGACAAGAAACAGGATAAAGATATTGTGCTCAGACAATGGTGGAGAATACATCGATAAGGACTTCATTGATTTTTGCATCAGAAGAGAGTGGACAGCTCCCTATAATCCTGAGTAGAAATAGAGTAGCAGAAAGGAATAACAAGACTATTGTTGAAGAAGCCAGGGCAGTGTTGTATGATCAGGATATGCCCAAGTTTCTATGGGCAAAAGCATGGAACACGATTGTTTATGTCTAGAACAAGACTCCTCACAGGCTAAGTAACCTGACATGGGGATTCGGGATTCGTAGGATACGGGGATTCTAGTGTCCGATTCGAACACATTGATGCCCCAGAATAGGTCACATAGGATTCGTTATCTATCTATCTATCTATACTATTATATATATATATATAATATATATATATATAATATATATATATATATATATATAGATAGATAGATATATATATTTCTTACACAAATTCTCATTAATTATACAAATTCATTGATTTCAAACATAGATCTTCATCTAGATGTTAGTTTTACCATTTACAAAGTAAGTTAGTAACATTATAGCATGCATAGCACATACAAAATTCAAATACATGTCACTGTCACATAAATCATAAATGATAAATCAATGAATCATAAATTCTAAATTCATAAATGATAAATCATAATACATATTCAACTCATCAATGATCCAATAGGAGAAAGACAAGATAGTAAGATAAAGACATTTACAGCTATAGTTTTCTCATTAAGTTATGAAATCAAAATGTGTTACATAGGTAGTGCAATGCCAATGGCAAATAGAAATAGAAAATATAAAACAACTACAGATATACAAGCCTCAAGGCAGTAGGTAGCCCATGACTCATGAGTCATCAATCCTCATAGTCATCATTAGAATTAGCATCAATGTCCTCATCATCATGGTCAACACTGCTCTCCTCTGTATCCTCCTCCCCTGTATCCATAGTCACCTCTGCATCTGCTGATGTGGAGGATGACCCCTCTACAATATCATCGTCATCGAATCTAATAGGCTCTAGCACTAGATCATTGAGATCCATGTTGGCCAATGCCAACTCAACACTGCTGTCCAAACCCATATCATCAGGAAAGACATCCCACATCTTTGTCTTTCCCTTCAACCACTCTTCCCTCTGCCTATAAATAAGACGAAGGTTGGTGTGCACATACACCATTGTCTCTGCCCTGGACTACTCAAGCTTGCTCTTCTCCACACTATACAAATTCCCGTATGTGTTGCAATTCCTCTCGCAACAAGAGGATGAAGTCACCTAAGAGAGGAGTCTCATGGCTAACTGTTGAAGAGGAGGGCTTGTTGCCCCATGATTTTCCCACCAAGAATAGGGCTTTTTAGCCCCCTGTCTCTAATCACATCATATCCTGCAAATCGACCAATGCCAGTGGAAAACTCTACAAAGGCATCCTCCACCTCATGAAGCAATGCTCTATCCTAAAAAACTCGCTTGAATGCATCTTTCCTCCCCCATGAGATTTCACCATCCATGTGAGGCGAGAATCTGTGGGAAGGTCCATCATTCAGCCACTCATGGCTATAGTATTTTGGGTTCAATGAGTGAGCCAAACAATGTAAAGGTGTGTAATTCTTGTCCCGTCTGCTGACAAGAATATCCTGTATAGAACCACAGAAGGCCTCTGGTGATGTCTCGTATTTGGGGCACTCTGTAGAATACTGCTCCTCACAGATTCAATCATGGAATCCCATCCCTCATAAATCTCTCCTCAGATGGGTTTGTCTGTATCTACAAATCGAAGCAAAGAAATGATAGGGTCCATGATCTAAATAATTAGATCTACCCTCTCCCACCAAGCATCATTTAACATTGTGTCCTTCACTCTTTCAGAGGCTACTTGATCTGTCTTTCTCCAAAAAGACCAAAACTCAGAATAACCATGGCCCGAAGAGTGGTCTTGACCTCCCTCAACCTCTTCAACATGATGAATGAAGAGGCAAACTGTGTATCAAAAATATTCAACAATGATAGATTGATGTACTCCTTGTAGATAGTGAGGGCATTTGTATGATTTTTGATCATTTTTCACAAAGTTACAGATATGTCGTGCATCCTCAGTAATGTTACCAATCCAAAGCACATCAGCACATCAGAAGCAATGGATTTTAGTGCTAAGTTCAATGAATGGGCAATGCAAGGTGCCTAAAACACTTGTGGATATGTAACTTCCACAATCATGCCAGCAGCCTTGCAAACAGGTGCATTATCTGTAATGATTTGCACACAAGAATCAACACTTACATCTTCAATAAATTTAATAAATAACTCACCCATAAATTGTGCATCCTTGTATTCTCCAAGTGTATCCACTACTTTCAAGAAAATTGGACCATTTAAGGAAGACACCATGAAGTTGATGAGTGGGTGTTGTGCTGGATCTGTCCATCCATCAGAAACAATGCTAACCCTAGATGTTGGCCATGATGCTTTAATAGGCTCAAGCATTTTTTGCACCTTTTTTTTTACCTTCGTCAACAATGTGGTTCTAAGCTTCTCTGAACTAGGAGGCACATACCATGATGGAGACCCATGAGTTAGAGCTCGTCACATCTCAATAAATAGAGGTGAGCGTGCAACATTAAAGGATATAAAGTTTTCATAGAAAAAGAAGGCAATGGTGAGATGAAGCTCTTCCCATTTCTCTTTTTGAAAAATCTTGTCCATTGGACCAACTAAAATTGCCTTTCTTTTTGTTGCTTGTCCCCCAATAGAACACTCAAATGGAAATTTGGTGGTGCCTTTCCTCAAAAATGGAAGGGGGTCATCATTCTCGGTTTTTCTTGATTTTGTAGCCACAATTGCCATACCAACAATGAACTCTTTTTCCATTTCTTTCCTCTTTTGTAAAGGAACAACTTTACAAGCTCCAACTCCACAACTTGGTAAAACCCTGGCCTTTCACATGGTAATATGTGCTTGTGAAAGAATTGTGGCAAAAGTTGCATATCCAATGCACATTGTCTCCTCCATTCCCCTTGGTGCTTGGCCCATCCTCTCTTGTGACATATTTCCACAAGGGATATTTCTCAATGTTGTCTTTAGGAGGAAGTCTTCCCTCAACATTACTTGCAACAGACTCTGATGATATTGGGGGAGGAGGGGCATCTCTGATGGGGACATTCTTCCCCCTCCTTCTCCCCCTACCTGTTGCCCTTGATTGAGCTATGAATAATGTAAAAACAATAAACAAAACATGCACAAAATTGTAAAGGAAATGCATATGCAAACTGTTGTAATAGAAATGCAAAAGAATAGAGATGAAATGCACTTACCTGGTGCTTGAATCTCCTTGCCAAACGCTCCAAATCCTTAGCTCCTTGCTCCAAACTTCTAGCAGCAAACCCTCAACTCATTGTTTGCAAAAAGGAATGAGAGAAATGGTAAAAAATAAAAAGGAATGCGTTGTTTTAAAGCCCACAAGTTTCACTTTTATGGGATTCGAATCCCAAAATCAGGACACGATGTGTCCTAACAGGACACAACCGGGATTCAATCGTGGCTTGTTAGGACACGTCGTGTCTTGTTTTTGGGATTCGAATTCCCTCAAGTCGTGTCCGATTCGTAGGATTCAGACACTTTGCCAAACATGGACGAATCCAGTTTCAGAGCTCATAGGGCATTAGGTAAGATTACTCTAGAGAGTGTCTTCACCAGTAAGAAGCCTTAAGTGAGTCATTTTAGGATATTTGGGAGTTTGGCATACTGCCATATACCGGAAGAAATCAGATTAGACTACGGAGAAAGGCTATCTTGTGGGATGTAGCGAGAAATGCCTTCCGAAGAGCAGTCAAAGCATGATCCATTGGTCCAGCCACTTTGACAAGCAGAAACTAGCACATGTATTTCTCCTAAAGCCAAAACTCCAGAGGTATCGCAACAGGTGTAGTCTCAGGAAGAGGAGGAGCAGATAGACATACCCACTACCAGTGGAAAAACAAGTCGAGAACTTCGACAGATACTACGAGATGCAGAGGATTTCGTCAGTGCGCCCAAGAACAAGAAAAGGGAGCGTAGACAACCTGACAGATACCAAGCCTTGGTGGCTCAGGTTGGAGAACCCTCTAGTTTTCAGGAGGCCATTGAACATCAAGTATGGTAGATGCTATGGTGGAGGCATACAGTTCCATAATGGTCAATGATGTTTGGGAAGTGGTACCTAGGCCTCAGGACAGGACAATTGTAGGTTCGAGATGGCTCCACAAAGTCAAATACGCTGCAGATAGAAGTGTGGAATAATAGAAAGCCAAGTTTGTGGCTAAGGGGTATGCTTAGAAGGAAGTGATAGACTACGAAGAAGCCTTCGTCCCAGTAGCTAGGTATACTTCTATTAGATCCATGATATCCCTTGCAGCACAGATGGGGTGGGAGATTCACCAGATCGATGTCAAGACGATGTTCTTGAACAGGGTGATAGAAGAAAAAGTATACATTGAACAACCAGAGGGTTTTGAGACACATGAGAAGAAATCTCATGTATGCAGGTTCAAGAAAGCCTTGTATGGGCTTAAATAGGCACCTAGAGTATGGTACGGTAGAATTGATGGTTACTTGTCGAAGATGGAATTCATCAAGAGTGACGCAGATCCTAACCTCTACTATCTGGTTGTAGAGAATGAGCCTTTAATCCTGGCATTATATGTGGATAATCTTTTTCTGACAGGCTCATCCAGGTTCATCAAAGATTGCAAGGAAAACCTAGCTACAGAATTCGACATGAAGGATTTGGGACAAATGCATTATTTCTTGGGGCTGTAAGTTTGGCAGCAGAAGGGTGGATTTTCCTTGGACAAGGGAGATACGCTACAAAGATTTTGAAAAGGTTTAGAATGTAGGACTATAGACCTATGGCTACTCCAATGATTACAAATTGGAAGAAGATTGATGCATCTAAAGATAAAGAAGTCGTTCCCACCTTGTAAAGGTAGCTCATAGGGTCCTTGATGTATCTGGTCAATACTAGGCCAACATTTGTTATGTTGTCAACACCCTCAGTCAGTTCATGTTGGAATCAAAGAGGGCGCACTAGGCAGCAGCCAAGCATGTTCTCAAATATATACAAGGAACAATCGAGCATGGACTAATGCATAGTTGCGGGGAAGCGCCCCCCCCCCCCCC
>APFE030381635.1:206054-246139 GCA_000404065.3 Pinus taeda | reverse complement strand
TTTTTAAAAAATCGCTCCCGGATTCGCTCCCAAACCGGGAGCTTCTGAAAATGGTCGCTCCCGCTCCCGCTCCCAAGTAACATAGGACTAATGTACACCCAAGGCAATGACATCAGGTTGAGTGGGTTCACTGACGCAGATTAGGCTGGAAGTTCTGTAGATCAGAAAAGTACCATTGGGCACTGTTTCAACATTGGATCAGGAATGACCTCCTAGTGTAGTAGGAAACAGAAATATGTAGCTCTGAGCTCAACTGAAGTTGAATATATGGCAGGTAGCACAGCTTCGTGTGAATCCATATGGCTTAGGAAATTTCTTGTGTATCTATTCAGGAGAAGGATGGAAACAACCAATATTTTGTGTGATAATCAGAGTTACATCAAGCTCTCTGAGAATCCAGTTTTTCATGATCGGTCGAAGCATATTGACATTAGGTGTAACTTTATCAAAGACTGTGTCCTTTTATCCTGACAATCAATCGCTCTCCTGACTCATGGAATTAATAAACCTAGTCAGTACACTATTTATCTTACACATCTGTACTGGAGTATTAGGACTCATTATGAGTGTATAAATCCCTGATCTACTTAGGGAAAACTTCCCGATATCAGGTACTAAACTGCTCTTAACTTCTGATCCAACGAAGGGTCGTATAGTTGAGGTACACCCCGACAAGAGAACAAGTGGCAGACATTCTCACCAAGGCTCTAGGAAGAACAAAGTTTGTTTATTTCAGGGAGAAGATGGGGATGGTTAAGAATCTGTTTCAATAGCAAAAGCAGATAGTATAGGGAGTTGCAGTGCAGCAGTTAGCAGTGGTAGTGCTATGGGAAGCATGATGCAGCATATTCAGAAGGAGTTGTAGTACAGATGTAGCAGTGACAGTTGCAGTGTCATGGGCAATAGTACAGCGTGCAATAATGTAGTAGATGAGGGGCAGCAGGCTAAGCATCATCAGCGCAAAGGACCGATGACATGGGTTAGTTTGATGCTTCTATTGGGAGGAATTGCTAGAACACATTCCTCGCTAAGAGGGAGTGTTGATTTTGGGTAGCATTGTATACGATCTAGCTACAAAATTTTGTGGAGGGGCTAATATTCATGAGATCTCCAAGACCTAGAAATTAGTTGGAGAAATTCCACCTAGATGATGAGTTATTAAAATAATTAATATTTTTAATGGGGTCCTAAGTCTAAACTTAGGAAAATAAAAATATTAATGGGTATTAATAAAGATATGGGTGAGAAGCTTCTAAGAGACAAGGATCGAGTCTGTTTTAATCTTAGTTGTTGATTAAGGACTTAATCTTGGTCATTGATTCATCAATAGGAAAAGTATAAGAGAAGACTTGAGAGTCGTTTGGAGACACACTGGCGAAATACTCAGTAGCCCAAGGAAAATCGATTCTCAGGGAGAAGAAGTTCAATTTCAGAGGGAGAGTAGCAAGGTGAAGGAAGAGGCGGGTATCAGCATCAGTTAGATATTGAGGAAGAGGTGACACAAAAATTTGAGAGACAGCGTGGAGGGAAGAACAGTGAGATAGCACAACTGGAGACGCAATTCTCATGTAGGCTGACGCAGAAGTTATGCAAAGGAGGGTAGAGGGTCTCCAGGGTGTCATAACTTCTCTAGGAGGAGGAGAAAAATTGTCTCAGGTGTTTTCTCTCAGAAGTGTCTCAGTATTCTGTAGAATCTTTCTTTGTAAAGATATTGTTGCTGAAGATTAATAAAGAAACCCTCATCTGTTGCATCAGTTTTCCCGCATTGGGTTTTTCCGAGGACAATTGTCCAAAAATAACTGTGTTGATGTGATTGATTCTTGTGCTTGTATATCATTGTTATTGTCTCTATGCTATTATGTGATAATTACAGTAGAATTTATTTCAATGTTTAGTGAAGTGTTTTGTAAATAACTTGTTGTGGAAAACAAGTAGGAGAAATAAATCAGTTACTGCAGTAGAATTTCGTGTTAGAAATTTTCACACAATCTAATCCCATACATATCCAATATAGACTCGGCACAAGAAATGTATGAAGCCCTCTCCAAGTTGTTTACCATCAAGAACATTGGTCAGATAGCTAGTCTAAGGAATGAACTAAGAACAATAAAGATGACAAAAGATGATACTGTATCATCATATTTTGTAAGGATCTCTAGAATCAGAGATGAACTCCAAGTTATTGATGAAGTTGTACTTGAGAAAGAATTCGTGATTGTTGCACTACTAGGTCTACCAAAATCTTGGAGCACTTTTGCATTAGGAATTAGCAATTGGAAAGATACACCAACCTTTGAACAAATGTGGAATACATGCAATCAAGAAGGTCACATTTCATTAGTAAGTGACAAAAGGGAGGATGAAGAAAACAACACTTCAAATGCCTATACTACTCTTCACAAGGAGGAGTATACAAGAAGTTCAAAGGACTAAAGAAGAAGGTTGATCAATCAAAGATTGAATGCTACAATTGTCATAAGATAGGACCCTACAAAAGTCAATGTCTTGAATGTTGAGAAATGTAGGGCATAGAAATTAAGTGATTTCTTTTCTATTAGTGACTGCTTGTGAGTGCTTTTTACTTCTTTTAGATTAGGATCTTCCTTTACTTAGGTTATTAGTGTTCTTCATCAAACAACTACCAATGCATAAACCATAACGAGACAAGAAACACAGAATATAGGCTATCGGCCATGGCCAAAACATCTCTCTTTGAAAGGAACACCCAAACAAATTCTTCTTATAAAGATTCCAATTGACGAATACCAAGACGAAGACCATTGACCTATCTGTCACTCCAAGACCAAGCCATAAACCTTCCTTGATGAGATCCTTCTTGAAACAATGTTGTAGCGCTTTCCTCTTCTTATAGTCAACGCAAGTGAAACTATCTTATACTTTTGGAATTTTCGGTCCCTTCTACAAATCTACAACTCTCGTCCTATTTGTACCCCTGCAATTTACACGTGGCTGTTTGGAGATAACTCTCTTCTTCGCTTGACTAGGAGACTTAATCTTGTGACTTTAGCTAGCATGTATGCTGGTATGAATACCTTCTTCTTGAATTCTTTGCTGACTATGTAAACCCTACTATAGAGCCCTTAATATCAGTCTCATGTATGAGTACAAATAACCAAAAATAGTGCCAAACTAGTTCGTATTTCCTTCCTTCTTCCCACGCTGGATGAGAGGCTACTAATTCTCTTTCTCGCACTTTTTGTTGTACTTCATACCCAAGACCGAAAATTTGTGTCTAGAATGGAATCCGAGCTACCAATAAATCGTTGTTTCCCAACATAATAAGCCAACATGAGTGCAAGTGAGCCGACATGTATATTAAGTAGGTTATATACTCCATTTTGTAGCCAACTTCAAGGAGAGGTTCCTGCTTGGTCTTGGAGGGCTTACATACTTATTAAATGACTCATACAAGATGTAACATGCCCAAGACGGGTTCTTCATACATGACATTGACTCAATTTGACTTTATGACCAATCCTAAGGACTCACAATGGGAGTCATACTAAAAATAAAATTTCTTGCTCATGAAACCCATGAGACAAGCATTACAAAAATAATTTTACTTTTCATCAGTTACATAAAATCACAATTACATGTGTCAAAGATCGAACCTAGTTACTTTTCAACACTCCCTCTTAACTAGAGAGGTATTCATAATGGTACTTGGTCATTTTCAATTTGAATAGTTTATCATAAGAAGGGTCTGATTGGTAACCCATCTGTATAGCATCATATCAACCAACATTGTCACATAGCAAGGCCCTGACTAACAACTCTATCTCTCTACAAGATCAGAGCACAATGCTAGCGAGACCAATAATGTATAGACACCCTCATCATTGTCTCTCTCGGAACATACTCCACTCGGGTTCTCAGGGTGTGTTCCACCAGGACTATTCTTATCTTGGATTCCCAGTCCTCAACGACTACTCTTATCTTTGATGCCCTAATACATCCTCCAAGAGCATCGGATGCTAGATGTTTACCCAACCCCCATTCTATCTTCCCAAGTGAAGATAAGAATGATATTTCTATCTCTCCCTCTTAATTAGGGAGGTCATATCTATTCCAATAAGGAATATACTCATTCCTACCAAAGGAATGAACCTAAGATCCCTCTTGGCTTAGGAATTTCCAAGTTTCTTCCAAGTAAGAAACTTGTTTCCAGGCTCCCTCTTAATTAGGGGCCTGCAACAGTGCCTCAGGTGGAGATAATGGGACAACCAACTACTAGAAGAAATCCTCTTCACGATGTCATGAACTTCATTTCGTTTTCTAGGAGTCTTCATGTTTGGGACTTCTACATAGGGCACCGACCATTCATCACTTTCATGTGAAAATTTTGCAAACCGAAATCCCTATTGCAACAACTGATTAAACTTCTCCCATTTGTTAATTATTAAAACAAATTATTTACTTCTTCCTACAACAAATATCGAAGCTAATACACTGCAGCCTACACCAATTAAATAATATGCACAAAACA
This sequence comes from Pinus taeda, assembly GCA_000404065.3. Taxonomy (NCBI): domain Eukaryota; kingdom Viridiplantae; phylum Streptophyta; class Pinopsida; order Pinales; family Pinaceae; genus Pinus; species Pinus taeda. Next base: position 241,632 of record APFE030381635.1, on the reverse strand, counting down.
AGAACGGAACAATAGAGACAGATACAACACAAATGACACGGTATTTTTTAGACAAATGTCCTCGGAAAAACCCAATGCAATAAAAACAGTGCAGCAGATCTGAGGGTTTTTATTATTATGCAGTAGTTTTCTGAATACAACTCCAGATGCCCTCCTAGCAATCTAGTTATAGAGAAATAAACTAGCAGAAGAAATTTGTGAGATTACCTCACTCTATCGAGCAAGTTCCAGCTGATCCAAGAGCTAAACCAATGTGTCCCCGCTATTTCTTGTTGCGCCTGTGTGGGCTTTGTGTCAGCTCAACTAGGAATCAATTTTCCTTCTGGAGTAGTTTCCAGCCCTCTCGACTCAGAAATGTCAACTCCCTCAAAAAAATTCAGACTTCTGCTTGAAGAACTACGCTGCTTCTGCGTGAGCCCTTCTGCCTCAGTGTCAACCTCTACGTGAGCCCTTTTGGCTTAGTGTCAACCCCTCTTGGGTCTTGCGCTACCTCCTTCTGGTGTCTCTTTGCCTCTCTATTGCGTATCCTAGGCTCTAGAGAAGATACTCCAACCCAACTATCCCTGCCCCTCATTGTACAAGCTCACTAACGATATTCTCTCGGTAGCTGCTCTGCTTCAGAAAATCGAACTTCTAAACTCACTATGCGTGTGTTTTTCCAAATGACTCTCAAGCCTCTTTAAATAATCTCCTCGTTGACATTCAACAGCCCAGATTAGAAGCTAATCAATGGCTAAGATCATTTTTGCTTGATCCTCATCTTCTTCTAGAAGTTACACCCACAGTCAAATTAATACCCATTAATTATTTTATTATCCTAAGTTTAGACTTAGGGTCCCATTAAAAATAATTAATTATTTTAATAAAACTGTTTTTGGGTGGAATTTCCCAAAATGCTTTCTCGGTTTTTTGGAATACATGTGCCCAAGCCTCCCTACAAAATTTGAGACTTAGAGCACATCCGATGCTACCAGAAATCAACACTACCTCTTAGCGAGGAATGTGCTCTAGCAATGCCTCCCACTGAAGCATCACCCAAATGTCATAACATCGTCCTCTACATTGTTGATGTTTGACATGTTGTCCACCAACTACTGCATTGCTGCTGCAACTGTACTACTGCTGACACTACCACTGTCAACACTGCATCTGTACTACAACTCCCTCTGAATTTTTGCACTCGTGTTGCTACTGGCATTGCCAACTACCTCTGCAGTGCAAACTGGTGCTATTACTGCATTAGCATTGGAAAAACCTCCCAAATTACTGAATTAACTATGTTCAGTATGAAACCATGTGAATGTTGGAGCCTGACTGTTGCTAGTCTCTGCGCTGACCCTTTGAATCTATTGTGCTATTGCTGACCTCTGCTTTGTGCCATCTACACTGCTGCCAACTCTGCTGTGCATTGTTCAATCTTTGGCGCTCCTAGCCACTACCACTGTCTCTATGACACTCCTCGGCACCATCCGACACTAATCCATCCTACTACCACAAAACTGGGCTCCCGTAGCAAGATAATGATCCAAGAGGTGGGCTCCTCAAGGATCCTGCCCATTTGTAGCTCCTTTGAACTACAGCTCCAAATCCGCCCACCTACCTCCTAGAGGTATCTCGGTTGTCATGGCGAACTCCTCCTCCTCGATCTTTGCAGGTGCAACCTTCGGATTGTGCTTCTCATCTTTGTCCTTCTTCCGGAGAGGACACTGTGTTGCGTAGTAACCCATTTCACCACACCTGAAGCACTTTATCTTCAAGACGTCCTTACATCTCTGCTGCTCATGCTGCCCCTTCGATGCAAGGGCAGCATTCTCCTCTTCCTCCTTGGGCTTAGACCCACTGTTGTTGCTTCCGTCAAGCTTACAATTGACTAGATCTCTCCTCAGCTCCTCTTTCTTAAGAGCTACCCACATCTCATCGCAATTCAGCAAAGTCGCCTTGTATAGGATACTTTGGATAAAGATTTGCCACTCATTTGAGATAGAATTGAGGGCCAGTCTAACCAACTCAGAATCTTGAGGTTTAGACCCCACAAATGATAACTCATCTAGTCTCTTGAAGCTTTGTGAGGAATGGATCCACACACTCCTCCTTCTGCATCTGAGTAGATCTCAGCTTCTGCTCAAGGTACATCTTTCGTTGCTTGAAAGATCCCTGATACAACGTAGACAACGCATCCCACATCTCCTTAGCAGTCCCTCTACTAGCGATGTGACAGACAACATGATCCTTCACTCAGTCAAGGATCATTCTCTTTCCCTTCGCCATTTCTTCCTTGTACTTCTTCAATGGATTTGCATCTGCAGGCACAAGCACCACGCTATAGACATATGTCTTGAGGGCATGCTCTATTAGAAGGAATAACATTCTTGCCTTCCAGATGACATAGTTGGATGATCCGTCGAATCTGCCGCTCAACGAATAAGAGAACAGACTCCTCGGCGGGAACCATTGAGGAAAAGTTCCCTCATTGTGCTTCTCTTCTCTTCTGACGTCTTTCTGCCCAGCGAAATCGCCTGTAGAAAAACTGTGTCCCACCAGCTCCTCCTCACATTGAGCCTTTAGCGCTACTCCCTCTGCCATGACAAGAATTTGATCTGGAAGCGGTTCTCTTTGTTGACTCACTCAGAGAGACTGCCTCGAAATTCTACCCTCCTGGCTTGGACTGTGAAAACCATATAGGGTTTCTAACTGCTGCCTCCTGCAACTATTTCGATCTCCCTCTTTTGCTCAGTGTTGGGTACTCTGGCACTGTTCTTTTTGCTTTAGCTGCACTACTCTGATACCATGCGAAAATTCCGCAAACCAAAATCCCTATTGCAACAACTGATTAAACTTCTCCCATTTGTTAATTACTGAAACAAATTATTTACTGCTTCCTACAGCAAATACCGAAGCTAATACACTGCAGCTTATGCCAATTAAATAATATGCCCGAAACAAGAACAAGAAAATAGAGAAAGATACAACACAAATGACTATTTTTTTGACAAATGTCCTAGAAAAACCCAATGCGGGAAAACCGATGCAACAAATCTAAGGGTTTTTATTATTATGAAGTAGTTTTCTGAATACAACTCTGGATGCCCTCTCAACAATCTAGTTACAAAGAAATGAACTGGCAGAAGAAATTCGTGACATTACCTCACTCTACCCGACAAGTTTCGCTTGATCCGACAGCTAAATCAATGTGTCCCTAGCTATTTCTGTGTTGCCCCTGCGAGGGCCTTCCTCAACCTCTAAGGCTCTTTGTCAGCTCAACTGAGAATCAATTTACCTTCTGGGGCAGTTTTCAGCCCTCCCGACTCAGAAATGTCAACTCCCTCAACAAATTCAAACTTCTGCTTGGAGAACTACGCTACTTCTGTGTGAGCCCTTCTGGCTTAAGCATCAACCCCTCCTGGGTCCCGCGTTGCCTCCTTCTAGTGTCCCTTTGCCTCTCTGTTGCATGTTCTGGGCTCTGGAGAACATACTCCAACCCAACTATCCCTACCCCTCACTGCACAAGCTCACTAACGATATTCTCCCAACAACTGCTCTGCTTCAGAAAATCGAACTTCTAAACTCACTTTGTGTGTGTTTTTCCAAATGACCCTGAAGACTGCTTAAATAATCTCCTCATTGACATTCAACGACCCAGATTAAAAGCTAATCAATGGCTAAGATCATTTTTGCTTGATCCTCGTCTTCTTCTAGAAGTTACACCCACAATTAAATTAATACCCATTAATTATTTTATTTTCCTAAGTTTAGACTTAGGGTCCCATTAAAAATAATTAATTATTTTAATAAAACTGTTTCTAAGTGGAATTTCCCTAAATGCTTTCCGGGTTCTTTGGAATACATGTGCCGAAGCCTCCCTACAAAATTTGAGACTTCGAGCACATCCGATGCTACCAAAAATCAACATTTCATCCATGAGTCACCCATGTCATCGTTGGAAAGTGATCCATCAGTCCATATCTAGCCTTGCTTCATGCTATGTTTACTTAAGAATCTTTCATCCTACTACATACACATCGGTGGTGGATGACATCCATAGATCTTCCCTTGGTAGCCCTACTTAAACCCATCCAGATATTAAAAAATAGGGAATGAACATTAAAATCAACATTACCTTTGTGATGGTCTTTCATCATGACATCTTTTAGTTTGCATCAACATCTTGCATACATATCGACACATCTCCTAAAGATATACATTGTCAAGGGTCTCTTTCTTTTTCAGACTCCATCAAAGTCTTCATATCTTTCATGGAGATATCCTAGTCAAATCTTCTTAGTCTTTCGGATGTCGATTTCCTTTACCATGGTTGCATATTCCATTATCTCTTCCTTCCTTTGTTTAGACATAACATTCCCAGGAGCTTCCAATCAGAGTTTCTCAATTGTTGTCAACCACCTCATACTTTATATGAGGACATATTATGTTGATTTCATCTAATGAATGTGTGACCCATGCATTCCTGCATTCCCTTGAGGGCGGAGATCCTTTCTTTTGATTATGCTCCCAAGATAGAGCATTGATCCATGTTTCCTACAACCATATGATATGACCTCCACAATATCAAATGTAAGCATACATATTGTTGTAACATGTATTTTTTGTTGCCTTTAATGTTCATGTTTCATTCAAAAATCACTTGAAAATATCTTTAAAAAGATGAGGCAAGAGCCCCAAGAGTTAGCTCAATCGGTCAAATCAAGTGCCTCGCCAATGGGAGGTCACAGGGTCGAATCCCGAAAGCTCTTGGGGTTAGGTCAGTAGATAGGCCGAGGGGTGTTGATGCCCTTCGGGTGGTGTCAACTCAGTGTTAAAAAACCCCGGACGTAGCGGCTACCCACTGACCAGGGTATCCGTGAACCAGTAAGTGAAAAAAAAAAAAGATGAGGCAAGAGGGAGATGTAATAAATTGCATATCGGAATCAAAACACAAAAGAAACAAGTGTAAAAGAATTGGCCCATGTGATCAAGTTAAATCATATTATAAATGGTTTATGGAGCCATAACCAATATATCTATGTTGCACGGGTTCCTGAACCCGGGGGTGGGGTTCTCGAACCCAAGTACCGGATTCTTGTACGGGTGCTTCTAAGAAGAACCCATAAGAATTGGGTTCTTCTATGAAGAACCGGGTTCTCCATTGAAAAAATTTGGGTTCTTTTGTCTTGACAGGTACGAAGAACCCTGATGATGGGTACTTAGAACCCCAAAATCGGGTTCTTTGGAGTTCATTTTAGTTTTTATTTTTAAATTTTTAATTAATTTAATGGGCTTCCCCTAATATTCCAAGTAGCTAGTTCTGCATCTTTCGAGAGGAATTTGAGTACTTATGCCTTTATCCATTCAGTAAAGAGAAATAAGTTGGGCTCAAAGAAGGCAGAGAACTTAGTGTAAATTCATAGCACACTTTGTCTCATATCTCAAAAAGATCTTGGTTACAAGGAGGGTCCTTTCAAGAGATGGGGCCAATACACAAATGATGCTATGTGTGTGGGCGAGGAGATACAACCAGATGGCCTTATTGAGCTACCTCCAGTTGTTATGGATGAGAAAGAGCCTCAAGATGAGAGTGATTCCTACTTGGAGAGCATGCTAATTAAAGATCTAAGTGATGTTGATTGCATGGCTTGAGGAAGCCATTGTTCACCATTAGCTATTTTTATTTTAGTATTTTAAAATTTCCTAGTTTTGTTTGGAGATGCCTCAAGGCAAATTTTGAATGTAGAATGACAATGGACATATATCATGATTCTTACTAATATGTAAACTCCAATTTGCACTTTATATAACACTAGAAATTTTGAAATTTCATTGTGAATGTTCAATGTTCAATTATGTGCATGTTTAAATATTTAAAGTTTAAATCATAAGTATTTTAGTTTTCTTGTTTAAAGTTGAAAAATATACAAATTCACTTATATTATAATTTATAAAATATAATATTTATATATATTATATATATAAATTATAATATACCCCCAACGAACCCACGCACCATGTTTCGGAAAATGACGTCCCCGTCCCCGTCCCCATCCCCGTACCCGTCCTCGAACCCACGTTTCCTGGCAACATAGATTATCATTTTTTAAATTTGGTCACGTTAAATATTATTTATCAAATAAATATTACACAATATTAGCAAATACATATTTTATTTTTTATCGTAAATTTACTAATTAATGTTAGTCTTACTCTCACATTAAAAACAATTCTAAATTCAAATAATTAAATTAATTAAAATCATGAAAGTTAGGATTTAATCTTACCTTTCTAGATTGCGTTTATTCCTCATGATTTTCTAAATCCAAATAATTAAATTAATTAAAGTCATGAAAGTTAAGATTTAATCCTACCTTTCTAGATTGTGTTTGTTCCTCATGATTAGGAGTCAGTTTAGGCTTAGTTGGTTGAGAGATTTTCTCCAACTAGTTAGGCTCCTAGATTAGTGTGTTGTAGAGACATTTTCTCAACCATAGTGTCCAAGATAGACGTACTATCTTGAGACCAACTTCCTCATGTATTTATTTTTACTATTATCATTCTTTTTACATTGGATTGATTAATAACGAGAACAAGAATGAGGATGTGAGGAATGTTGTAAGGCTGAGGCTTTTTTCACCATGTCTGATTTGTATATGTCTGATGTTTATTTTATGAGTGAGTGTGTTATTATTACCTTTTTAATTTTCTACATGTGGTTTCAGAGCTTACGGTGATTCTGAGTTTGCAAAGTTTAGTAATGCAGAGGGTGCAATCGTTGCTAGAGAGTATCTTATTGCAGTATGCATGGACGTAAGCAGTGGATGAGCCTACACTAGATGTTAGCTAATATTAACCATTTCAGGTCGTGCTTTGTGGTAGATCTTGGAAGAAATTTTTGAGAGTATCGAAGTAGGGACTACATCTTGCAATTTGCTAGTCGCCACACCTATTTCTGATGGTTGGACCCACCATGACTACCACTATCACTGACATGGAACCAATGTGATTTGTGTATACTTAGCCAATCTGCTTCTTAACTGTTTGACAAAGGTCACTACACCTACATGCCATGAAATTCTATTGGATTATTATTGATCAGGTCGTAGGAGGCATAATTACCCTTTCATGAATATATAATTTACAAAAGTCGTATTCGTGAAGATTTCAACACTAATTTTTTGATCAAGGTGTGAACCAAATTTGTTGTTAAGTCGTGTAAGTTGACGTTGCCATAGCGTTGAAATTTTGCATTTGGAACTTAGACCACCAGCTTGAAGAGTAAATTCGTGAAATGATGCTCATACAAACTTGTGGCCAGTAATACCTCGACTCTTCTTCAGACCCACCTGTAGTCTCACCCTCTCTATTTGTTCGTCGTCTCACTTGATTGTAGCCATTCTGTTTCCATCTACTGGCAGCAATTCCCATTTCTCTTTGGTGTGGTAGGAATGGCACTGCCATTGCCGTTGGCAGACGTATCCCCAAGGAATGTGGAACGAATCCCTTGGTCAAAGGATTCAATTTGGACAGGAACTCCATGAATTCCTTCATATCATTGTTAGTATATCCATTCTGCTAGACATTTTCTTGCTTGCTCTGCTCTACATTTTCCTGAGAATTTTCCTTCAAGATCTGCCTTAAATTTTCCCTCAAATTCTGGCAAATCTCATTGGTCTGCTGCATGTCACCAACCTTAGAGCTAGTTAACCACAAATTCTATAACATCTACAATAAAGGGATCTTGTGGTTCATTCGGGATTCCTGTCAGGATATGTCACTTCAACAAAAAGGATGGAGATCTGTAATGTTAAGGATGACAACGTCAACTCACTTTTGATTTTTAATGGAAGTTTAGAAGGGGATGATTTTGAAGTGTTTTCATAAATAATTTTAAAAGGAATCGTTACATCACTTTGGAGTGTTTTCTTAAAGTTCAAAATTTAATGGGATGAATGTAAAAGCATTTTTATAGACGTCATAAAATTTTGTATGGTGGAATAAGAGGTATGTAATAGTGATGGCATATTTTGTAATTTTTGGAGTGACTTAATCAAACCCATTTTAAAGTCAAGTCAAAGTTAAAGTTGTAATATGGAGAAATAAGGTGCAGAGAGATAAGGAGTATATTTTGTAATTTTGGAGTTATAAATATTTTTGGAGTGGTAAATGAATTTGTTTCAGAGAAAGTCATTGTTGTAATCCAAAGTAATATTTTACTTTAAGAGAAATTAAGTGAGTGAACATCCATATTTTGAAGACAAGTTATTTCAAAGGGTTACGAGTTTGGCGTTATCATTGCTTGGAAAATTGAAGGTTGATGTACTCCCATATTTAAATAAAACAATATCTTTTTTATGGTGATTATGTCCTAGATCCACCCGAAACTGAATAAGGTGATCTTTGGTTCACCATGTGTATGTTTGTGATGGGGTATGATTCTTGATATTGTTTTTGTTTTGTGTGTAGTTTTGACACTAACCTTCCTGTGGTATCTTTCTAATATGGTACACTCAACAAATTAGCGAATTGCATGCACATAATCAATTCCATTCAAGCTTAAGTGATCAAGCAAAATACAAGAAATCAAGAGGCAACAATACATAATCAAGTTGTCAAAGACATTTCTACATCAACATCCAATCCAGTTGTCATCTACATCAACAATTTTTGCACCAATTCAACAATTTTTTTTTGGCAATTGCACTTGCACTATTTTTTAATAAACTCAATACAAAACTATAACTTGCAAATCATAATTTGTAAGTTGGATTGTAATCAAAGTCAAATTAAGTTGAATTGTAAGGGTGCATTCTCGGTTGAAACCGACACCCACACTTTGAATTGATAGGGAATCAATTAAACAAAATGAATCCATTGTTTTTTAACTGAGTCATTCAAAACATTGAAAGCATTTCTCTTGGATGCAATTTTGATAGTATTCGACACCCTTCTTTTGATCAATCAAGAGTGTGAGTTCAAGAAAGTGAAATCTCTCAACATAAAGCGAGCCTAAAACTGATTGAAGCAAGAAAGTGTGAGTTCAAACAATCAAATGTTAAAACAAGTTCAAGTGAGCGTGAAACAATCAACCAAAAATCAAGTGAGCGTGTCATTCAAACAGTCAAAGCAAGTGAGCATGTCAATCAAACAATAAAACAACCAAGCATGTCATTCAAAAAACCAAGCAAGTGAGCGTGAGTTCCAGCAAGTTCACATGGTGAAAAGCATTCAATTATTAAAAATTCTTAACAATTTGATTTTACCACCAGATGGTGACATGGTGAAAATTAGTAAAACAACTCTTGTTGATATTCAAGTGCATCTTCAACATGCAAATGAAATGACTGAGTTCCTGCAACTAGAGTCGCAACTTCAAAGAGATGAGTTGCAACAGAAGAGTGATGCTTCCAAGCCTTTGAACAATACAAATATAGTTGTTGATTCCAAGTCACTGATCCAACCAAATTCAAGTGTTGAAGTGGTCCCTGATCGAGTTCAACTTTCTTCCAAAACAATCATCAAGCCATGGGAAGAAATCCAAAGTAATAGAAATCGATGGGGATTAGGATATGACAAAGATGAAAACAACTTGCATATCCTCGATCATTCTAAGCCGATCAAGTTCATCAGTGCAGGATTTCTTAATATAATAGCATCAACAAGCCATGAGACATTTGCAGACAAACACACACAAAGTGAAGTTGGAGTGAAATCAAAATGCCTTCATTGTCAAAGAACTAGTCATCTGGAAGATTAGTGTTTTGGTCTCCATCCTTGTCACCATTGTGACAAGTCAAATCATTCATCAGCACAATGCAACAACAAATGTTATCAACTAGATTGAAGATCGATTATTCATGGATTGATCCCTAGGAATGGTCATCCACAGTCAGAAGATTGTATAAGTTTTACAATCGAATTCACTCACACATATTGCAGCCAATAGTAAAAATGAAGATGGTACTCTTGTGCAGTTGAACGGGGGAGTACAACACTCCTACACCTAAAGGGCGGGAGTTCAACAATAATTTGAAGAAGACTGTCTCTCCTTTCAGCTAACAAAGGGGGGAAATGTCAATGAAATTGATAGTGGTTGTCAAACTAAAAGTCTCGATGACATCAGCGAAGTAGCCAGTGGGCATTTTCAGTGGTTGTCAGACTGAAAGTGTCGAAAACATCAGTGAAGCAGCCAGTGGGAATTTTTCATTAGTGAGTGAGCATCAACAAATTCACCAGTGGGTGATTGACAACAAAATCAGCCAGTGGGCATCATCAACAAATACGTCAGTGGTTGTTCATCATATTTTGTCAGTGGACAAAGGATGCTGATTACAAGCAAAGGAAAAGTGGGTCCTTTTCCAGCTTGGCACGTGATGGAGTTTTCAAACGACATTCAAAGATGAATCAGACATGCAGCTGACTCATGGTCTCTTCATATTGCAGTTTCTTCAGCATCTAGCTTTTTGGCTTTTAAGGAAAATGTTTCTTGAGAATCAACAGTTTTAGCATGAGAACTTGGAAGATGGTTCCTAGTTCTTAATTTGGACTTATCATTTAGGGGGAGAATGTTAACCTCACTCTCACATTAAAAACAATTCTAAGTCCAAGTAATTAAATTAATTAAAATCATTAAAGTTAGGATTTAATCCTACCTTTCTAAATTGAGTTTGTTCCTCATGGTTAGGAGTCAGTTTAGGCTTAGTTGGTTGAGAGATTCTGTCCAACAAGTTAGGCTCCTAGATTAGTGTGTTATTGAGATATTTTCTCAACCATAGTGTCCAAGATAGACATACTATTTTGAGACTAACTTCCTCATGTATTTATTTGTACTATTATCATTCTTTGTACACTGGATTGATTAATAATGAGAATGAGAATGAGGATGTGAGGAATGTTGTAAGGCTGAGGCCTTTTCCGCCATGTTTGCTCTGTATATGTCTAATATTTATTTTATGAGTGAGTGTGTTATTATTAGTTTTTTAGTTTTCTACAACTAATTAATTTATATGACTGCCAAAATTTATTACGAACAAAATTAAAATGTGAATATAAAAATACAAATAAATTAAGATTTATAAACTTGTAAAAGGAATTAAAAACACATAATCATCATCAAATCCAAAATTTTTTCAAGCAAACAAATTGGATTTGAAATTTATATGGTGCCTACAAGTGCTCCTTTCATCACAATGATAATACATCGATGTAAATGTGCTCCCTCATCATCATGATTATCATGCTATTCGCATTCATCTTTCCCATCATAGCAAGTTCCGAATACTCCTTTTGTGGTATCAACAGATAATGAGTACGAGGATCTCCTGGCACTGTATTTAGATTCTGGGTACGAGGATTGCATGAGGTTGGAACTGTATATAGATTCTGGTTACGAGGGTTACATGAGGTTGTAAATGGTGTAGGTGTCGTCCTTCAAACTAGATCAGATTTGGTGTGTATTTTTTGTTCAAGTAGATTTGAAAAGGAAACATATGTTCAAAGCATACGGACTGGTCATGGGATGAGGTGAAAATTATAATGAGAGAGTAGGGTTGGAATTTCAAAATAGATTCATTCATAAAATTTTACATATTTCATATTTTCTCGCTTATCTTTACAGTTTCAAGATTTTTTTTTTTTAAGCTTTATAATTTTTTACGTTGATGGGAAAATCACTAGAAGAGAAGCTAGTTGTTTTTGGTGATACCTTTTGGAAACTTTTCCCTTGTGTTTTTCCTGTCTAATTTCTTTGAAATCCTGTAGGAATTTGTTGAAATCACAAGTTTGATGGGTAACATTTGCACAATATAAGTGCCCTAGGGGTTTTTCAGCACGCTGAATACATATATACAGTGAAAAAACTATTTAAATAACACAAATCAAGATTTGACCTCAAATTTTCCCCAGGATTCTCAGAGAGGAAAGTCTAGAAATTTGAACTAAAGACAACTCCAAAGATAAGTTACTGCCTTCCAAACCTAAGCCTTTCAGTAGTTATTATTGTAAGTTGAACTAAAGACAACTCCAAAGATAAGCTATTGCCTTCCAAACCTATGCCTTTCAATAGTTATTATTGTCCTACATTCAAAGTAGGACATTGAATAATAGAGATAAATGATTGCGAATTGACTTCAATTTAAAAATTTTGGGTATTTTTTATTTAAAATTTAGTTATAAAATTTATATTTATGAAATTTACATAATTTAAATATTTTAGATTTTTTTCATGAAAGTTTATGTATTGAAAATTTAAATTTAAATTACTGAATTCTATATTTTTATTAAAAATCATATTATTAAATAAAAATAAATTTTAAAAACTATTTTATTTAAGTATTATTTTTTTTTACTTCCTACATTGGTGAGACTGGTCGCTCGATTAATCAAAGGATTCCCGAGTATGAAACTCGAATCAAGCACGACAACTCATATTCTTTGGCAGAACATGTAGAAAAATCTAGGCATCACATCTACATTGAGGAATCCCATGTCGTTGCAAATGTTAGTCATTTCCATCAACAAAAATTAAGGGACGCCTTGGAAATTGAAAAAAGACCCATTAATTTAAATAGAGACGATGGTTGGAATATTAGCAGAAGGTAATGTCCTCTACTCCTAGTTTGTTTCTCTTTGTGCATTATTTTGTTTTTCAGGGTTTGACGTTTCTATTTATGAATTTTTGGTTTCTATATAGGTATTTTCATTTTATGTTAATATTATTTTGATCATTTTTCTCACATTTAAAAATATTTTTTGCCCTCCATTTTGATTGTTTTGTTTTAATTTTAGTCTCCTTTAATTATTATTTCTATTAAAAGATCTTGAATAACTAACCAGGTCCTGTTTCTTTTTTATTTTTTTACATTGGATTATTTGTTTATATATATATATATATACCCTGTTCCTTTAACTTATTGGGTATCGAACATTATCCTTGTCATGGATAAACATGGCACGATCCGAGTATGTGTTGATTATTAGGATGTGAATCAAGCTTGTCTAAAGGACAATTACTTGACCCCGTTTATTGACCAAGTTGTTGATGACTTCACTGGTTGTGATATTTATTCATTCATGGATAGATTCTCGGGTTATAATCAAATCAACATTCTCCTGGCACACCAACCTAGGAACACATTTATTTTCCGCTGGGTACTTTTGCTTATAAAAATCTCCCTTTCGGGTTAAAGAATGCAGGGGCCACATTTTAACATGCGATGGACTGTGCTTTCCATGATATCAACCACATCAAGCAAACCTATTTGGATGATCTTCCTGCTCACTCTAACCATCTAGATGATCACTTCGTGCATTTACAAGCCATGTTCATCCATAATACGATATGTGCAGTAAGCTACAGACCTAGGCCTCTGCGCACATAGTTGCGGAGCCTTTCCCGTGCTCCAAAATACAGTCCATAAAGGTATCACAGAAACCTAGATCTGTCCCGATACATCTTTTGATGCTTTCCTTCTTTATGATTTATCCCTATATATACTATTAATGAGGGATTCACATCATTAAATTGCCATGGAACCGATACTATGGCGTTTCAAATACAAGGGGCTATGGCCCAAAGCCCACAACTTTACAATATTTTAATGGTTTTACAAAAAGTATTGGGCTTTGTTGCAAAGCCTTGATGTAACAAGATGGGTTTTCTATGCGGTCTTTGTCATGCTCTACTGCTCTACTGGGCGGTTCACTTCGTACTCTATGACATCCTTTTTACTGTGCACTTCCAAAAAACTTGATTTCATTCCAAAATCTTCCCAAAATCTAGCCAAGTTGGGTTGTGCTCAACACGTACACATGTAAAGATAAGTAAACACATTTTTATAGTTATGTACTTTTAATTAATCCATGTGCAGTCTTAATAAGAGGCATGTCTCAAAACTTTATATGTGTTTTAATTATGCACATCAGAAGATGTTTGAAGCGTAAGTAGTAAAATATTTATTATTTGGATATTAGGGTTTACTAATACTAGTGTTTGTAGCAAAGGGTTGTAACTCATGCGAAGGATAAACAAATAAATAGTGGTCCACTCAATTGAAGGAATTTCAATTGTAGGATAATCCATTGACGGAAGCAACCAAGCCACAAAGACATAACATGCAAGGACTTATAGGTAATTGATATCATGATTAATGTAATAGCTTCTAGCTAGTTATGTTTTATTTAAGATGATATTTCTTCATAATATTTTATGACAAAGAGATGTACACCCTTACAACCATTGAGTTAAGGGTGAACACCCTAATGAGACATTTAATAAAATTAAATGTTTTCCATTTTTCCCTACAGAGTTTCCAAGGTTTATTGGTGTCCAGTGATGTGTTTGTCAATGCCATTCTAATCTCATTTCTTCCCTACATGACGTTAAAACTTGCATCATCAAGCATTTGATTAACTAGCCTAATTAAATGAATGGTGATAATGATGTAAGATTACAACAAGGAGATTTATGTTAATATATTGTAATAATGGTTGTTATGGTTATGTAACTTATTATTCCATTCCTAAAGTTACTCTATGTAATGATGAGTATTTTATCTAATGGTTAGTTAAGGGTATGGAATAAGTGATTTGGAATTTACGTGCTAGTAAATTATGAGAAAATTGTCTAATCCTATGTATTTTTACATAAGGTTTATCAGGGTATTTTTACAATTGTTGTCCAAAACTAAGCTAAAAGAGCAAGACATGAAAGCCATAGAGAGTTTGCAGCATGCAGCCCAAATAGAGGGGAAACCAATGGCCAAATTTGAACCATAGAAAATTTCAATCATTATCTGATAATGAGTTAAGAGAATGAATCATTAAAATGATATAGAGTTTGTTTCATTCTAAGGGAAACCAATAGCCAAATTCAGACCATAACTACCATTGTCCAAAATTGAGCTAAAAGATCCAGATATGAGAAGCATAGAGTTTGTGGCATGCAATCCCAATAGAGGGGAAATAAGTGGCCAAATTCAAATAAAAAGAAAGTTCATTCATTGTCCAACAATGACTTGAGAGAAAGAAGCATGATAACTATAGAGAGTTTATGACATGTTAGGGGAAACCAATAGCCAAATTTAAATCATAAGTCAAGAGATGAGACAATCTTGAAATGAACTTGGAATTGAAATAAAATTTACTTATCTATATATATATATATATATATATATATATATATATAATATATATATAGTAGAGAGAGCCAATGTCCCTTATTTAACTAGCATGCATATAGAACTAAATAACTAGAAAGAGAATACGACTAAAAACTTAGCATTAGGAGAACAAATAAGAATTCAGATTAATTGGTTGTCAACCTCTCTATTACTTTTTAAAATAATATATTTATAAAATTAAAAGATAATTTTTTGAATTACTATATTTTGTTTGTAATTTTAAAATAAAAATTAACATATATATTTTTTTAAAATTCAAAATTCTAATAAATTTATAAATATAATTAATATTTTAATGAGTATAGTGATTAAGGATATATAAAGCTTTTAAAAGATCATAAGTACACTCTTAAAAAATACTATTTAAATAATAACTACATGGTTAGGTGCATGCACTAGGATGCCTTTAATAAAACATGGATGGTTAGAGAAGTTTTGTAGTTAAATATGGGCCTTCCCTTTTAAATCCATAGTGGTTTTTAGAGATATTAATCATGATTTTACTAATAGTAACTCCATATAACAATTATGTTGAATGAAAATTAATTTTATAGTTTTTAAGATAAAATAATTTCGTATCTTTATCGAAATGTTATTACCATATATTATGATTAAAACAAACTATTTATATATTTGTATTTTTATATTTATAATTAGTTTATAAAAATTATATTAAAAATTGAGCATATTATTTTTTTTCTAAGTAAAAGTAATCTATTAATATGTATAGAAAGATATAAAGAGGACAAGGCCTCGACCAAGGTATCATAGAGTATCAACAAAATCTGGGCTGCCCCAACATTGGGGAAACTAGTCCATTGAGAGAAGAAACCTCAAAAATGGTATCCCTTTTTAAGTCCAGACCCCAGAAAAGAAATAGTAAGATGATTCCATGATGATTAGTCTAGATAGGAAACCAGAACCCAAGCAACATTAGCAAAAAATAAAAAGATCAGATAATGACCACCTGGGCAACCACAGCCGGCCTCGAACTATCATCAGGTAGCCCCTGCTTATTCTTTACCAGCCACATATGTTGCCTGGAAGCCATGTCACCTTAGTAGAGGTTAGCCAGAATGGGCTCCTCAATGATTGGGCAAGCCCACTCATCCGCCAAGTCATCCACCACATCCCTGGAAGTGCTGCCGTGTGGCTCTCCCCCACCTCTGTTAGTTTCTGCCCCACCGTCGGGTCCTCATCATTGCATTGCACATAAGAAGGCATAAAGGATCTGCCCCTTGGTTTCCACCAATGGAATATTGCAATGCGATTTGATTGCAATTGCATATCGCTATAAGTAAAGGCCTTGCCCTTTGGTCTCCCCATTCTGCGATCTTTTGTCGGGTCGACATCATTGCATCACAAATATGAAGGTGTAGAGGCTCTGCCCCTTGGTTTCTGTCGATGCGATATTGCAATGCGATCCGATCGCAATCGAATATCGCTGTAGGTAAAGGCCTTTCCCTTTGGTCTCCCCATTCTGTGATCTTCCGTCAGGTCCACATCACTGCATCGCACTTAAGAAGGTGTAAAGTCTCCGCCCCTTGGTTTCTGCCGGTGTGATATTGCTATGTGATTTGATTGCAATCTCATATCACTATATGTAAAAGTTCTACTACCTGGCAGACAAACAATGGGATCAAAGGAAAAATGTGCCATGTTTAAATTAACAGCTTCCTTGTCTCGGCCGAAGCATCCATTTAAGACATTCTGCAGGTGGACCTGCTCTCGCCTTAGGTGAGCCTTCAAGTTCCATAACTGGGCATGGATAATAGTGCTGGCCAGCAACTGGTATGGTCGAGCGCCATCATTCCTATGCAACACCATTAATAGCCTTAAACGTCACCCCCATCTGGGTGCTCTTCTCCTCCCTGTATCATTTCATTCTTCACCAGATTTTGATATTGAATTGCTTGGATTTTAGTATCTAGTCTAGAGATTGAATATGTATGTAAATCCAATCCACTTTCCACTCCAATATTAGCCAGTATGTCAGCCATTTTATTTCCTTCTCGGTGTGTGTGCTTGAGAGTGATAGCTCTGTGAGAAGAGGGTCAGATTTCAATGAGTTCAAGCCTCTTTGCCATTCTCCAATTTTTGCACACTTTGCTTGAAGGTGTGCCTTGCATAATTTTTTTGACCATATTTATGAGGATCTGAAAGCTGCCTTCTATAATAAGCGGAAAGTATCCCTTTTTTTTTAGCTAGAATAAGACCCTGCCATACTCCTTCTAGTTCGGCCGAGTTGTTGGTGTCCCATCCAATGGAACCTAAAAAAGTTATAAGAGGAGCACCCTTATAATCTCTGAATATCCCTCCAAAGCCTACTTTGCCTGGATTTCCTTTCGAGGCTCCATCAAAGTTTAGCTGGAACATATGCTTGGGAGGAAGAAGCCACCTTTCAGGTGTTCTACCATTTGGAGGAGTTTTTCCTTTGATTATTGATTCTTGATTCCATTGAAGGTTCCAATTTGCCCAGATGTTTTGTTCCTGGGGGAGAGAAGGAAATTTCTTCCTCATGCTAGGTTTGGAGAAGTAAGGTTTCCTTGATATTTTGACAGATCATTTTCCATATATTTGCGAGCGGTGAGGAGTGGTCCTTGAAGATTCTCCAGTCTCTCTCCTTCCAAATAGTCCACATGAGAAAGCCTGGAATAAGATTCCATAAGAAATTTAAAATCTTGCTTTGAAATGGGTGCCGGTCCGAATTGTGAATAGTGGCTATGATGTCTACATGAATCCTTCCTTCTGGAATTGAAAATTGACTTTTTCCCATAGCTTGCGATCCAGTTGACAAGAGTGCATAAGATGCTTAGTGGATTCCTCTTCTTGCCTACAATTAGGGCATAGGGAGGGCCCATGATAGTTTCTCTTCCTGAGTTTTTCCCATGTGAGGATTTTGTTTTGACATAAAAGCCATAGAAAGGTTGAGACTTTTGGTCAAAAGGAAGGGTCCCAGACTCTGTTGAGGGTCTTTGACCATATATTCCTTGATAATGATATTGTAAGCTTCCCGAGTGGTGAAGGTACCTTTTTCTTCATAGCCCCACCTAAGAATATCCCTTTCGTCTGAATGTTGTATTTTCCTCTTCATTAATTCTGTATCAAGAGTCTGTTGAGCTTGTTCCGTTCTATGTCTTAAGATTTGGTTCACATTAATCCATTGTCTATTTCCCTGTGTTGTAGAAGGATTCCAAAAACGATTGACTTTGTCATATGTTTGTGAATTCTACTCCAGCAGTTGAAGAGGTGAGATTAGGTCCTTTAACTTGGGCTGCTGCTACCAGGAATCTTCCCAGAACTATGCTATATTGCCATTCTTAACTTCCCAGAAACTGTGCTGCTGAATTAGGCTTCTGTGTTGCTTGGCGAAATTCCAGATTAGGGATCCTGTACTAGCTTCTGACATTCGTATTAGTTCTTCTGTTGGGCAATTACTAGAATATTTTGCTGTCCATAGAGTGGCCCAGGGGGTGAATGGCACAGTAAGCCATTTCCACCAAATGCGAGCACCCATGACCTCATTGCTATGATAAGGATCCCTCAGGCTAGTTCCACCAACGCATTTTGGAAGGCACACTGTGTCCCATTTGACCAGAGCCCGTTTGTGAATTTGACCTGAATTGCCCAAAAAGAAAGATCGCTGGAGATGTTTAATTTCTTTGAGAACCCATTTCTGAGCAGCTAGGATCGAGAAGAGGTACAACGACATTGATTGAAGGACAACTTTTATTAAGACTAGACGACTTGCCATATTGAGGGTCCTGTGAGTCCAAGAGGTAAGGCGAGCCTCCAAATTTTCCAAGAGGATATTCCAAGAAGAGTGCTTCAAGTTCGAGTCAGTCATGGGTGCTCCTAGATATTTGGAAGGGAGGATAGCAATAGAGAAGCCAAGAATGTGTGCTATGGAAGCTTGGGTACTGGCAGAGTTATGAAAAAAGAAGATTTAGTATTTGGTTTTGTTGATACTAGCCCCTGAAGCTTCTAAAAAATCAGTCAGAAGAATTTTGAGCTGGCAAGCTTCCTAGATGGAAGGATGACCAAAGAGCATGTTGCCATCAAACAACTGCTAGTGGGTGAAAGCAGACGAGTTACAAAAGGACAAGCCTCTTAGGAGCTGTGATTGCTGAGCTTTTTTAATGTTGTGGCCCAGCCCTTCTGCCATAATAACGAATAGGAAGGGGGAGAGAGGGTCTCCCTATCTAATTCCTTGAGAAGGATGAAAGGGGGAGGAGGGAATACCATTTATTAGAATATAAAAGAAGGAGGACGAGATGAGACTCATGATCCACCTTACTCGGGGGGGGGGGACAAAACCAAAAGCAATTAAAGTTTTCTTGATGTACAGCCAGCTTAAGCTATGAAATGATTTTGAAAGATCTATTTTAAGGAGCATACCTGACTTTTTGGAGTGTTTCAGGGAGTGGATGATTTCATGAGTAAGGATGATTCCATCCGTAATCTGCCTACCGTCCACATATCCAGATTACTCAGGCGAAATGATAAGAGGGAGCATCAATTTGACTCTGGAGGCAATGATTTTGGAGACAATCTTGTATATTATGTTGCACAAGGCAATAGGCCTATATTTGTCAGGGGTACTAGGTTGAGCTTCCTTGGGGATAAGGGAAATGAAAGTAGCATTCATGGCTGGAAGCATCCATCTCAAAGTTCTCGATTCCTCAACTACCTACCAGACTTCCATTTTAATTAGCTCCCAAAAATTGTGCAAAAAATTAGAGGTGAAACCGTTAGGGCGAGGTGCCTTCCCATCTTCTAATTGATGAACTATAGTTTATACCTCATGTAAGTAGATAGGCCTTAGGCGGAGTTGGTTATGCTCCTCTGTAATAACTTTTGGAATATTCCTGGTAATTTTTTCTATGGCATGCGATCTGTCTATTTGTGGCTCATGATGAGCCTGCTTGAAGTAGTTTAGAAGTTCGCTTTCAATTTCTTCATGTGTTTCCATCTTTACCCCCTGCTCATTTTGAATATGAGTGATGTTTTTATTCATCCTTCGTTGGATGGTGGTGCTATGAAAATGTTTTGTGTTTTTTTCTCCTTCCTTAAGCCATCTTATTCTTGATTTTTGCCTCCATAGTGTTTCGTCCTGTTTTTCCCTCTTTGAGATTTGCGACTCAAGATATTTTTCCTGTTCTGACAGTTCATCTGATCGGCCTTCTATAATAATCCGCTGCTGCAACCATTTCATATCTTGACCGAGGGTAATTTGAGCTTGGAAAATATTACCAAAAGAAGAATGGTTTCATTGTTTGATCTTACTCTTGAGGTGTTTAAGCTTCTGCTGAAATTGAAACATTTTTGTGCTATTTGGAGGAGAAAAATTGTTCCATTCTGAGCTTATAAGGTTATTGAAGTCCGGATGAGACATATAGAAAGCCTCAAAGCGAAATGGTCTTCGGGTTGTATTGGCGGGATGAGACCATTGAAGAGAGATTGTCCAGTGATCTAACCCTGAGCGCGACAGGATTGAAGCTAAAATGTCTCCTCCTAGATGGATTGCATTGTCTGAAAGCAAGAATCTGTCCAGATGAGAGGCAATTTGATGCAAACCTACTTTTTTATTATTCCAGGTAAGAAGTCCATTATTGAATGGCACGTCAATGATCCAGTTGTTTTGAGTAAATTCTTTTATATTGTTTCCTTCCTTATCCAATCTATTCCTGCCTCCCCTTTTTTCTTCTAGCTTGGTAATCATCTTGAAGTCACCCCCGGTGATCCATAGTGGAAGCGATATTTTAGTATTGATTTGCCGAAAGGGTATTCAAGATTTCTATCTTGTGCATGGCCTCCTGTGGAAAATACACATTGGTTAGATACCTGTGTATATTTGTCCCTGTGATATGAAAAGTGGCTTGAATGAAATGCTTATTAGCATGGATGTTATTGAGCATAATGGTACGAGCATCCCAAATGATTGTTAGGCCTCTTGAAGCCCCAACAGCATCCACTACAGCTATGAGACCTCCTGGCCAGGCTTTTGCTGCAATTCTTTCCAGAACGATTGAATTGCATTTGGTTTCTTGCAAGAATAGGAATTGTGGCCTCTCTTGCTGTATCATCTTTTTGATAAGTCTACCTTTCCTGGGGCTATTGAGCCCTTTGATATTAGCTCCATTGGGAAATGTTGGGGAGGGAGTTATAGTACTTTGTAAGCTTGGAGTATCTGGCTGACTCCACTAGCATTTCCCCTATGCGAAAAGTTCATTGGAGATCTATTTTCCTTCCATGCTTTTTGTTGTCTTTGGTAATATGTCTCCCGTCCCATAGGCTGCCAGTCTGAATGCCTAGGGATTTTTTCCTTTGTGCTCGTGAGAGGATCACTTCCATATTCTCTAGTTGTCTTTCTGGAATTTTGTCATAATTTTTTGTTTTGCATGCCTGCTCGAGGCCTAGAATGTCTAGGTCCCCAATATCTATGCTTTCTAGTTCCTCTTCCATGTGCTGAGATTCATTTAATCCTTCAGTTTTTTCTGTTGTTATTCTGGAATCAGGTTGCATGTTGTCTACCTCCATTCCTTGAATATTCCAAGTTGAGACTTTATGTTGGGCAGAGGGGAAAGGATCTTTAGGAAGGGGCTCTTCTTGGAGTTTCTGGGGGGCTGCATGCACAAATTGTTTATCCTTCTTTGGCTCCCTCTCTGAGGAAGCGGGGTTTTTAGAGTTAGGATCATCTTATCGGGCCAATGCATCAAAGCTGTTGCTTGTAGAAGGCTTGGAAAATATGGCTTGGGGCATCTTAGGATTTGAAGCTGGTTTCTTATGGATTTTCTTGTGATAGGCTACTTTAGTGAATCTAACAGAATCAAGCTTATCAGGTGTGGATGGATTTGAGAGTTTTTGATTTAAAGAATAGTCCCTGAATAAGTATCCCAAGGCATGGCATCTTCTAGATCTAAACGGCACATGTTCATAGTCAATTAACTGAACCCATTCAATATCATCATGGTATAGACTTACCGCATCTAGAAGTGCCTTGTTGAGGTGCATGTAGACGCAAATTCGGGCGTAAGAGGTGTATCATCAAAGTGTTGTTTCCTCTGCAACTTTGGTAAATTCTCCAAGTCCATTCCCAATATCTTGTAGAGAGGCTTCATCTCAGTATTCCATGGGGAGAGAGTAGAGATGAATCCAGACTGGAGCCCAGCTGAGGTCTTCTTTATCAGGGTTGAAGCGCTCTACCCAGTCCCTGAGATATAGGCTAGCTACATTGAAAAAATATGGCCCTCCATCCATAACCCTATTCCAGTCCTCTAAGCAGTTAAAAATTGCTGTGAAGAACCCTTTAGGTCCCAGATGCAGGGTGATGCGTTCTTTCAGGTTCCATTTAGCTGCTATCTAGCGACACAGTGCTTTCTTTGTCGGCCATAGTCCTATAAACTTGCCTATCAGTGCATGGTCCCTCATATACTGTATCTGAGCATTGATTCAGTGACTTGGGAGTTCTATCTTTGGCCGTTCAGCCACCACTGGCTTGCAGGTTGTCACGCCCCCAAGCCTACGGTAGTCTTCAAACCATGCTAGGTGAGGTGCGGCACTACCAACCGTTTTCTTTTCACCAATACTTACGATTGTAGACTACGCCTAACATTCCATACTTAGTTTATTTTCGTTACCAAGTATTATTTCTTTTATCCTTTATACAAGTGAAAGCCCATAACATTCACATAAACAACATTATACAAGAGAAATTCACAATAGTATAAAGGGAGGGGCAACTCCCTGTAATATGAGTCTGCCCGATTCAATATATTATACAATTTTTCCACTTTTACAAAGTATAGGCTAAGTCCTTGGGAAACCCCAAATTTATACTTAGCCAAATTTCTAACTTCAGCAAACTCGGTTGCCTAGCTCGTTGGCACCTCCACACAACTCACCGACCCTTCGTTCACCTTGTCGCACATCTTCACCCGACTCGCTCTCTGTTTGGTTAGAAAATTCCTAAACCATGTATACCTGCCCACACGTAGTCGCACTTGCCAACCCTTGACAAACGCCCAAATCATATGAAACAACACGTAGTACCGCCTGGCCAACTCTTTGTTCATGACCTCAGGTTCGAACCTTTGTTTCCAGCATTTCGTCGTGCACGGTGTGCCCTCACCCGACCGCCCGTTCACACAACCTCACTATGTTGACCAACTCACCTTCGTGCACAGTGCGCCCTACCTAGGTCAGCCATTCAATACCTTGGTTTGTTCGTTCAGCGGACACCCTACTTGGGCTACCCGTCGTGCATGCCTGCATGGACACCCTCACTCGGCCGCCCGTCGTGCACGCCTACCCAGACGCCCTCACCGGTCACCCACATGCCCAGCTCGTCGGTGGGCGCACCCGTTGTGTAGCCCTGCCTGACTCCTTTGCCCAAATGGCGGGTGCCTTCACCTGCACCCTTCACCCAAAACCAGGAAGCGATCTATCTCTGTGCGGCCTTGTCCAAGAATGCGCACATCACCAAAACTGCGCCTATCTTCTTTGTGTCTACACACTTAGACCTACGCCTCTTCACATGTTTGAGCAATGGTTTTTCGATGGTGGAATGAGCTCCAATGCTCCTCCAATATATATGAGCGTAGGGTGAGGTCTTGGCTGCCCAGCTGGCCTAACCACGCCCTGAAACTTATCGCAATATGCCTCAATACATCATGTCGGCCTCTCCTCAAACGCCCTCAACCATTGTCGGCCTGTGGGTGTTTAACCAAGCTCCCATGTGTATACATAAACCTCATCCTTCCTTCCACGCACTTGTTATTATGTCACAACACCTTCACAGCAAGGATGAGCTCTCACTTCATCTTTTTCGTCATCGCACTTCAAGCCAGGAGTGATCAAGGATCTCAGGTCCTTACATCCTCCTCCACCTGAAGTCGTTGTCGTCCTCGACAACATACCATCCTGGTAGCCATCAACAATGTCTGTCTCGTCCATGATGTCAACTCCTCCACATACTGCAACCATCTCTGCAACATATGTAGAACCACTATCTCCATCATGTCTCATACCAACAACCATCTGTCACCAAGATCACCATACCAAGGTATACATCCCCATCGGTATGTCATACATTGGAAATCATCTTAATCCATGACCATCGACCATCTCGTCACAATCTCCACATGCTGCTCCGCATCGTGGAAGGCTGGCCCTTCCATCTTAGCTACATTCTTCCGACAACCTCTCGTGTCGACCTCATCATGTGTCGTCCTCATGTGAACTGCTACCATGATACTCCAACATAATGCTAACACATCTCTGCACACTACGCGTCCCCATGTTTGAACTAGTTGGGTAGCTAATCTAACCGTCACGTCCAAACCATGGGAGTGAACATCATCATGCCATCATCAGTTGTTTCTCAGAATATCCCATCACATCCTCAACTCGATCAAGAATCCATCTCCATATAAGTAAGCCATGCTCAGGTCCATGAAGTAGCCCTCATCTCATTTGCAACATGTTGTCCATGATGTCTGGTACTAATGTGTTGCATGAAATCAGTCACATCCACCCCAACATCATCATCCATCTGTGTATCTCCTCAAAGTGAGGAGATCATCTCATCAAACCCGACTATCGATGTGCCACATCTAGGTCCTTGAAGCAACCTCCATCCTATCTGCAATGTGCCATCCCCCAAGTCTGCTATAGAAATGAGTACACACCCATCTCATCTATCCATGTGCTACCCATGATCATAGATGAATCAATTCCCATGTGTCAAAAGTGGTTAAGTCTCGGCTCAACCCATGCCCAAGTGCTACCGCCAAGGCATCATCGTCATCGTAATTCCATCACTCCAAAGTGTCTCATATCTATTCTCCACATCAAGTCACTCTTTCAAGCCATTCCCATACATGTACTTGAAATTATGCACCCCATCCTGCATCAAAGTATTTGACCTCAGCCCCTCAATGTATCAGATCCTCCAAGTCCACCATATATGAAGTTCCCAAAAGTCACAACCTCACATCATCATGAGCTCCATGAGTCATCTCCAACCAACATCTCAGCAAGCATACAAGTCTTGGCCCAAAGGTCTCTGTGAGATGCCTTAGCTCTCCATGTAGTAGGAATGCTCCATAGCCTGCTCACAACCCATCCAAGTCCATGGCCTTGTTGTACATAAGTGCACAACCTCTCCATCGGTTCATAAATAATAAGTCTCCATGTCACACTAGCAAATCCACTTGCACAACATCCCTACCTTCACACTCCTCATTGGATACCCATAAGTGACACCTCTACAAGTGCTCCTACATAATGTCCCTGCATAAGTCTGCCATGCTCCATGTCTCCAACCTGATGTCCATGACTAAGTTGCCTATGTAGTCCAACCAAGTAAACCCATCACAACAATCGGTCATCCCTATCCAAGCTGCAATCTTCGGTCTAGTGAACTCGGTCACCCAACCATATCATCATCATGTCATGAGTCTCTTCCATCATAGCTCCCCCATTAGAGGTTCCACCAAGACTATCTCTTGGTCTCAGCCATGAGAATTCCACCCAAGTATCATCATACCTCAAGTATGTGCCCTCCTCCAATCTGTCCATGAGTCACGCCGAGCACTTAGCCAATTCTCCATGTGGCTAAAGCATGACCCATCCCTCCACAAAGATCATCATGTTCCTCCCTTGTCATGGGCCTTTGTACCTTCTACCATAAGGTCACAAACAACCCCAAAAAGTCCTGCAACAATCAACAATCCTTGCTTCTCCATACAAGGTCTCATCATAGACATACATGGTAAGATGCTCCCTTGCATCGACAGACTGACTTTGCCCTTTTCTGCATATGGTCCATCTACCAAATACTCAAGTGAAACACAAGTATCAATACTTACTTCATCATCATGAGGTTCCTCCATATGAGTATCCTCATCCATCCATGTCTGCAAACTGCACGATCCTAGTCCAACTTGATCTATCTCAAGTTCGTCTTCCATCATTGTCACATTTGTAACATCCTCAATCATCACGGCTTCCTCTTCCTTGTTAGCACAATCTGCAACTTCATCTTGCTCCATTGTCCAACCAAGTTAAAGAAGTTCATCTTCAACATTCTTTTCCAAAACTTCAAGTTCCTTTCGAGTCCGGGGGTTCTCTTCTTTCATCTGCTTCAACCTGTATAAGGTAAGCAAGAGCTTCCCTTCACATTCTTCCAAACCTGCCATGTCTTACCGTTCAGCTTGGTCTAAGCACGAAGCTTCTCCCTAAACTTGTTTCACCATTCACCTGAATCACCCTGATATTCCACCTGTCACTTACAAAACTTGAACTTCCTTTCAAGTCTTTGGTCTTCATAGAATCAGCTCCTTGATTCAGTTCACTAAGTTTCCTACAAAACTTGGACCAGCTCTGGATACCAACTGTCATGCCCCCAAGCCTACGATAGTCTTCCAACCATGCTAGGCGAGGTGCGACACTACCAACCATTTTCTTTTCACCAATACTTATGATTGTAGACTACGCCTAACATTCCATACTTCGTTTATTTTCATTACCAAGTATTATTTCTTTTATCCTTTATACAAGTGAAAGCCCATAATATTCACATAAACAACATTATACAAGAGAAATGCACAACAGTATAAAGGGAGGGGCAAGTCCCCGCAATATGAGTCTACTCAATTCAATATATTATACAAATTTTCCACTTTTACAAAGTATAAACTAAGTCCCTGGGAAACCCCAAATTTATACTTAGCCAAATTTCTAACTTCGGCAAACTCGATTGCCTAGCTCGTCGGCACCTCCGCACGGTCGCTGCACAACTCACTAACCCTTCGTTCACCTTGTCGTATGTCTTCACCCAACTCGCTCTCCGTTTGGTCAGCAAACGCCCAAACCATGTATACCTGCCCACACGCAGTCCCGCTTGCCAACCGTTGACAAACTCCCAAATCATATGAAACAGCACGTAGTATCGCCTGCCCAACTCTTCGTTCACGACCTCTGGTTCCATCCTTCATTTCCACCATTTCATCGTGCACGACACGCCCTCACCTGACCGCCCGTCCGTACAACCTCACCGTGTCGATCAACTCACCTCCGTGCACGACGCGCCCTACCCAGGTCACCCGTTCAGCACCTCGGTTCATTCGTTCAGCGAATGCCCTCACCCGGCTGCCTATTGTGCACGCCTACCCAGACGCCCTCACTTGTCACTCGTACGCCCAGCTCGTCGGCGGGCGTACCCGTCGTGCAGCCCTGCCTGACGCCTTCGCCTAAATGGCGGGCGCCTTCATCTGCGTGCTTCACCCAAAACCAAGAAGCAATCTACCTCCATGCGACCTCACCCAAGAACGGGCGCATCACCAAAAATGTGTCTGCCTTCTTTGCGTCCACGCACTTAAACCTGCGCCTCTTCACATGTTTGAGCGATGGTTGTTCGATGGTGGAATGAGCTCCAACGCTCCTCCAATATATATGAGCATACGGCGAGGTCTTGGTTGCCCAGCCAACCTGCCCACGCCCTCAAACTTATCGCAATATGCCTCAATACATCATGTCGGCCTCTCCTCAAATGCCCTCAACCACGGTCGGCCTATGGGTGTTTAACCAAGCTCCCATGTGTATATATAAACCTCGCCCTTCCTTCCACGCACTTGTTATTATGTCACAACACCTTCGTGCCAAGGATGAGCTCGCACTTCATCTTTTTCTTTGTCGCACTTCAAGCCGAGAGCGCTCATGGATCGCATGTCCTTACACAGGTGGTCGAAGTGACTTTCAGTTGTTCTTTGTCATCTGCTTTGGCTTGTTGTGAGTATAGATCCACGCTGTCCTCATTTTGTTCCTATGGTATGGCAGCTTCCTCGTTCTTTTGCCTATCTTCGTTTTCATTGGGGGGAGGCTCTACGTCCTCCCCCTGGGGGGATTCATGATGCTCATGACTTCCCTGTCGTAAACGAATGATCGTATTGCTGGCGTTGCAAGCAAGAATGCAAAGGTCTGTGAAGATCTTCCGTTAAAGAGATTGCAGAAACCCTAAGACGCCAGAGCCCACCGCTTCCCTCTCGTCCCACAAGTGTATCAAAAATGGAACATATTATTACTTTTCAAAATGTTTTCAAATTAAAATTAAAATATTATACTATATTTAATACAGTTAAAAATTATTAATAAAATTTATCTAAACTTTAATTTTTAATAAGTATTATAGATTAATTTAAAAAACATTATCATTTAATTAAAAAATCAATCAAATTAATTTTTAAAATAATATTTTTATAAATATATAAAAATTTTATATGCAAAAATAAATTTAAATCTTATTTTAATTTTATAAAAATTGTTTATATGAAAAAATAAATTTAAAATCTTATTTTAATTTTATAAATTCAGAAAATTATTATTAAAATTTAATTCATTTTGTGTAAAATTTATTATATTATTAAAAATATTTTTAAATTAATATAACTAAATAAAATTAGATGGTTGGATATCAATAAAACTGAGCTATGACATTTTTTATTTTTCTAACGAAAAAAAACATAAAAATTATATTTAAATATAAGTTTATTTTAAATTATTATTATTACATTATTAAATTTGTGTAATAAGATTTTTTAAATTTTTAATTTAATTATTATTAATTAATTATAAATTGTTGGTAGAATTTAATCTTTACATAATATAAATGTCAACTTTTAATTTATGACTATTATTTAGATATTCTAGATATTTTGTAAAGATAAATTTATATCATTTACCTAATAGTTATTAATAATTAAATTAAAATTCTAAAAAATATAATTTAAATTAAATATAAATAAAAATATATATAATCTTAACGGCATGCGAAAGGGATCCTTATCATTGCCCTAGTATCCCTCTGCAGGAGGGAGGTCGAACGCCCTCCTCGCGTCCTCCCCGAAGAGAAGCCTGGCGGTGTGGTGAAGACGAATACCCAGAGCCCTTGTTCTCACTCGCCAGGCTTCTCGCACTTCGACCGTGATACAGTGCTCCTAACGCTGCTAACACTGCGATAGGCTGCTTTATTCCTTCTTATCAAGGCTTTTCATTGAGAGAACTGGGTGTTTACTGTTTCAATACATTAACGGAATTATAGTTCTAGAAATATTCGTTACTTTGAAATTCTAAGAATCTCAATGATAATTTCGTTATTAAATAAATTAGATTTGTTATATGAATATATCTGTTGTAGAAATATATTAGAATTTTTCAATTTCAGATTTCTAGAATATACCAATGGGTTCATGAAATCTATATACTGAATAGTTGGATTATCATGTTAAGTGTTTAATTAGATATCTGGGATAAGAGGTTATCCTTTGTGGTTGGGACGGTTCATGAAATCTATATACTGAATAGTTGGATTATACTGAATAGTTGGATTATCATGCTAAGTGTTTAATTAGATATCTGGGATAAGAGGTTATCCTTTGTGGTTGAGACGGTTCATTAATGACGTACCCCCAATTCGATTTGCTATCTGTTAAGGCAACCATGATATAATGATGATATAATCTTAATGTAATGATAGGTATTTGACTAAATATCCTGCAGTTGCTGTCGTGGTACAGGTGGTAGGGTGTAGGTTTAAGTCCCATCACTTTGCTTTGTCGTCGAAACTTCGAAATATAGAGCCCACAGCATACTACGTTGATGCAGTCGAATTGAGCCGTAGTTTAAATCTTGTATATATGCACCCTTTTTAATACTTTTCTTTGTCCATTTTATTAGAAAGTTTGTAATAATTGATTGGTATTATACTATTTAGTTGGGAAGTCTACATCATCTAAATATAAGTTTGTACTGATTGTTGGGTATCATACAATTGAATTGTGAAGTCTACATCATCTGAATTTTAGAGCCACATGGTAAAAAAAACCTACAACTTAACTAAATTTTCTTTCATCAAGAAATCTCGACTTAAAAAATTAACACAAAGGCGTGGACAACACGTCTGTCATGGTCCTTTGACTCTAGACATACGAAAGAGGGATCAACAAATAACATAGAGGTGTTATTGCCCTCGCGTCCTAACATTGCAGCCGTTATTATTGTCCTGCATTCATAGTGCGAGATTGAATAATAGAGAGGAGAGAAGTTATTGGCCCTCCAAGCCTCAACCTTGCAGTAGTTATTATTGTACTACATTCAAATTACGAGATTGAATAATAGAGAGCAGAAAAGTTACTGCCTTCCACATCCCTTGCAGTGATTATTACAATGGTCTATAATAGGTTATATTGTAATTATTTTATAGTAAAATTGTTTTGAGTTGAGTTTCAATTAATTTGGGAAATTTTAACTTTTTATAAAGTATATTAAATTTTTTTAAAAATAATAACTATTAAATTGAATATTTTGAAATTAAAAAAATATTATATATTTTATTATGTAGATTTAAAAAAAATTTAAGTTAAACAAAATTAACATATATTGAGTTTGTATAATTCTTTTGTGTGTTAATGGTGTGCTCTTTTTTGAGTATATCAATCACATTTATCAATACGTATGTGTTAGTATATATTATAATATAAGACATTTTATATTATATTAAAGTTAATAATATTATATTAATAGAAAATTAATAATTTAATATTAATATATTTTTTATATTAATATTATTTCATTATTTAATTTATTATTATTATTATTATTATTTTGTAAATTTTTTCGAAGTCATATTGTTCTTTGCTATGATAATTGCATTTCTTCATTTACACATTAAATTCAATTATTCAGATTTACATCATTATTCAACAACATATGCAACTATGTAGAAAGAACAATTTCATTATCATCAATGCAATGGAACATAAAGAAATAATAATAGAAATTCATTCACATAGAGAGACTAGGATTGGTCAGAGATAGGGCAAAACCCATTATGGGGAAAACTCTTTCTAATTCTTCTTATTGTTACATTGTCATTGAATGACTCAACAAAAGAGATTAAGATGATCCATATCTTCATTCATACAACTACCCAACAAGATAAACTAAAGAATATCCATGAAATGAAGCCAACAATGCTTATCCTCAAAACCCTTATTCAAAAGTTTGTAATGAATTGTTACTACCTGCAGTCAACTGCCGAACACTGCAGCAATGACTGAAAATTTCAAATTGAAATTTCAACATTTAGGTCCTAGTGGCATGGAGGAGGAATCATGCATGTGACTGGGAGGTTCGAGTCGCTCTGTTGAGCCTGTAAGATAGTGATTGTAATCAAAATCATTGCTTGGAAAGCGTGTGACTATGACTTAGAAACCCTAGATGTCAGTTGCATGGAGGATGTGTTGTGCATGCAAATGAAAAACATCATTTGCATGAATAAGCTGATCGGCGAGCAACTGCAGCCAAGATCTCTTTGTGTCATGCTTGCGACTGAGGCAAAAAACCCTCAATTAGAAATTTGACCTTCAGACCCTGCAATTTTTTCTTCGTGCAAACAAATTCTCTCTGCACGTGCCCCAAACCCATGTGAGCAAAAACCAAGAAAGAGAATAAAAGAATGTCTCATGATGATGTCCAAATGAGGTTGAGCTCACTTGCATTTATAGCCTTCCAAGGGCGTCCAAATTTCTTTACGACCAACCTCATCAAATATGTACATGTGGGATTTTAATTCAAAAGTACATTTTCTCTTGTCTAAATTGAGCACTTTAATAGTCAAAATTAATCCTCTCGAAAAGAGGGATCTAGTCCCATTGTTGGAATTTGTCATAGAGCTTCAAAATTAACGTCCCTATGAGCTAGGAAGGAATTTTAACTGCATCATGTAATCATCGCAAATATCTTGTCATTGGGGAGCCATTGTTACCACCCAGAATCACGGCCAGCGGGGAGCCTAATGCTACAACCCTAGAAACGTCAGCGAGGAGCCAAATATACGACCCACATCAACTTCAGACATCAGATCTGAAAATTACTTTGGGGAGCAAATCTCAACCCAAAATATCACAGGGGGAGCTAAAAATCTTCAACCCCATATCGAGCAATAGGTGATATAGTGGAGCAAATCTCAACCCATTTAATTGCCTACCGACCTTCCCATAAATGACCCTCAAGAGTCATGTGGTAGAATACCTCCATCATAATCTAAGCTTGGGATAGATGCTTGACTTACGAAAAGGTAAGGATCACATGCCCCAATCCTCCTCAACCTGTTGGCCAAATGGGAAGGGACAATCCCAACAAGCCCAACTTGTGGGTATGATGCCAATTGGGATATACTCTGCAAAAACCAAGATAGGGGATCAACATTTCCAATCCTATGGGTAACAGATATGGGTGATACCCTATTGTCTAGAGATCTCTCTACCTAAGGAGCCCTCTATCTTAATTCCAGACCCTGGGAGCTCAAACAAGGGGGAAGATCTGGCTTAGTGTCCTCGATCAGCGATGCTCTCTATAGGTCATAAATATATCATCACACTCATATTTGGAAATCATCATGTCTAAATATCAACATTCTCCTATTCATACATGTCATCAAATCAAATATCATATTAGAACAAATATATATATATATATATGATACCATAGTCGTCCTCCCTCTCATATAGGTGCCAACCACAAGCCTAATATTGTCTAGTAGAGCAACACTTTCTCAATATATGAAGTCATCTCAGTCCCATCTATATATGAGATTCTTTTCCAATCAGCTCCCACTCTTTGTCATCGCAATGTATCCATGTCATATCTAGAGCATGCTCAAACATTTCTCGAAAGAGCTTCTTCATCCTTCCTCACATATAGCCATGCTAGCAACATCGTACTCATCCTTGGTTATTCTTAAAACTACAAAATTATCATCTGAAACATCATGGAGAAGTCACATATCACAGGAAGAATGTATCATACCAAAAATAGATCATCCCATATAAATATCTCAAAGTGAGCTCAGCGGTAACTCAATGTGTATGAAGCAGATGAATCATGCATTGAATCACAATATATGGATAGATGCTCACATGGAACATCAATGCTTCAATCAACTACCAATTTCCAAGATAGGTTCAAAAATATATTTTCATAACTTCTTGAAATTTGATTGAAGTATCTAAGTATGTGCATTTCCACTTTCTTTAATATCTTCACTATATAGATTTTCTTTTCCCAACTTCAGTACATGATACATCATGTCATGATTCTTAATTTCGAACTCTAGAGACCATCTCACTCTGACTTTGATCAGCAGAGGCTCATTTTCTGTCAAGAATAGACCATCAATATATAAAACCAAAATCGAAGTCATATCTTGGACCACTTTTGAAGTAGTGGTTTAGATTGACAGATCTTCCTGGCTTCACCACGTATCCATCAATGCAAACATATCAAAGTTGGGGAGATTCCATCATAGAATTCTCTTTGCAAACATAACACTTTACCAAACCAAAATTATCAACCTTATATAAATCAACTAACTTAGCTTATCAAATTTTAGAAGCCAGACCAGAACTAATATCAAAATCATCAGTATGAGAGTATCAAATTCTTTAGACTAGGTGACAGGTAGAGCTCTCATCTAAATATCAAATTGTGACTTTATCTATTGTCATGGCAAAAAATGTCATTTACCAAGCAATATCAAACCAAACTACATCAAGTCATCCTCATGATCTATTGGGTATGGAGCCTGATTATCTTCTATATTCAAAAGTACCGCCACATTGCACCCCAGTTCAAAATGGGGGCGGCAACGGCGCCCGTAAAGTATTCGCTGCAGAGGGGGTCCAGGGGGGGCGACTGCGACCTTTGGGAGCCCGCCCGTGGCGGGGGGTTTCGGGGGTAGCGCCCCCAAAGCTAAAAACAACTGTAAAATTGCCTTGTAAAAGTATAGTAATTTCTACTCAATCTGGGCCGTTCATTAGGCAGATGATCTGACGGTGGAACTTATGTCTAGTTTAGGGTTTTTTGCCCTAGAAAGCAACCCCTCTCTTTTTATGAGGGCATTGTATTTGAGGCTATGAGATAGATGTGTATTCTGTGTGAGCGAGAAACAGAGAGGTGAGACTGTGAGAGAAGACAAAAGATATTATAGCGGATTTGCTGTAGGTTGTGTCTCTTCATTTTCCTAGATAATAGAAAGGAAGGACTGGCTGTTCGGGGTGGACGTAGCCCAAACTGGGTGAACCACATATATCTGTGTCTCTCTTGTTTTGTGCGTTTTCTGTGTTTATATTTCTGCATTATTTCATGTGTTCCATTGCTCCGTAATATATGATTTTCTAACAACTGGTATCAGAGCCGAAGGTCTATTTGGCTGATAAACTCGCAGGAAAGAAGGGTTCCTAGTTCGAGTGGGAGCAATGGCGAAAAATGGTAAGTTTAGGGTCGAGAAATTTAACGGCCAAAACTTCTCGCTGTGGAAGATGCAGATGGAAGATTATCTGTATCAGAAAGATCTATACCTACCATTGGGTCAAAACAAAGTAGCCGACGGATATGGACGATGAAAAATGGAACCTTCTCGATAGAAAGGCACTCGGAACAATACGGCTGTGCCTTGCAGCGTCGGTCACCTTCAACATTTCGAAGAAAACAACGACAGAGGGTTTGATTCAAGCGTTGGAGAAACTATATGAAAAACCCTCGGCCTCAAACAAGGTATTTCTTATGAAACGGTTATTTAATATGAAGATGTCGGAAGGTGGATCTGTTGCAGATCATTTAAATGATTTTAATACTGTTACAAGCCAGTTATGTTCTGTAGGGGTAAACTTTGATGATGAAGTTAGAGCTCTGTTATTCTTGTGCTCATTACCAGAAAGTTGGAATGGTTTGGTAATTGCCATTAGTAACTCCGTTTCTGGATCTAGTACTTTAAAGTTTGATGATGTTGTCGGTGCTATCCTTAGCGAGGAAATGCGACGGAAAAGCTCCGGTGAGACATCGGGAAATGCTTTGAGTGCAGAGTCTAGAGGAAGAAAAATGGAAAGAGGAAAGAGCTCAGGGTATCGCAGTAAATCAAGGAAAGGCAGATCCAAGTCCAGATCGGGGATAGTGTGCTGGAAATGCGGAAAGAAAGGACACCTAAAGAAAGACTGTAGATCTCGAAAGGGAAAAGAAGGAGTTTCACAGCAAGAAAAACAATCATGAAGCAAATGTGACAGGTGAGGTGTTACAAGATGCTTTGATTCTTTCTTTCGAAAATATTACTGATTCCTGGGTGTAGATTCAGGGGCCTCATTCCATGCCACACCTGATAAGAAATACTTTCATGACTATGTTCAAGGAGATTTTGGACAAGTTCGTTTGGGTGATGATAAACCCTGTAAAATTGTTGGAATGGGTAATGTTCTTGTAAAACAGCAGAATGGAAACCAATGGCTACTAAAGGAGGTAAGGCATGTTCCATATCTAAAGAAAAATCTAATTTCAACAGGGCAGTTAGGCGGTGAAGGTTG